>JAGFPH010010305.1:8575-22557 GCA_018207615.1 Philaenus spumarius | reverse complement strand
AAAGACAAAAAAAATATTGATGCCACGGAGTTCTAAAAACGTCACAGACGGAATTAGGATGATTTGAGTTATGGTTAAACTCATACTGTTAGAAAGCACGTTTCATACAAAAACCAAAAATATACACTTTGTAAGACATTTATTGATGCGTTTATGCGTAAACGCAGTTTGGGCGAAAGGCTGCATTTTCAATTCACGCCATGGCGTCATCTAGTGAAATGCGCACAACCCGTCCAAAAATCGTCTCTCTGAATCAGCGTTGCCAATTTCCGGGGAATTTTCCGGGGAGTTAATAATTCAGGGGAATTACACATTTTCCGTGCAATTTTTCGAGGATTTTATATAATTTAGAAAATTTCCAATATTTACTATTTTTTATTTTTATTTATAGTTTAGCATTTATGATCACAAACAATTGATAAAAAGATCAAACGACGTACTTTCATCACTTTCTAGACTATCTGATCTGCTGAGTACTGAGCTATTGAGTACTGACTCTTCTCCTCTCTCTACGCTCTCTAGACTGATGTAGAATAGTAATGTAGTGTTCACGAACTGATTTAGTTTTTGTTTGTGCAATTTAGCCTTTTGAAAATAAAGTTATCTTATAGATAAATATTGTTTTGTTTGAAACTTACAACCTTGCTCGTTATGTGTCTATAAATAACGGTAATAAAGTAGGCCACTGTTCTCCCTGTTTAGAATAATTGTTGGAAAAAGACGATAAATTATGAAAAAAATGAATTTTATAATTATTTTTATTAAGGTCAAAACAATGAATTATTTTACCAATGAATTCAGTAATTGGTAAATAGATAATGAGTTCCAACTTCCAAATGAAATTCTTAGATTCACAGTTAAATTCCAGTATACTCACCTGTACTTTATTTTGTTTAAGAAGTATTAATAAGCCAAGTTTAACAATCTTTTTTCTTTCTAAATAAATTGAGTTATTTTGATATGTCTTTCCAAGTGCATTACGTAAAAATATTTCTCCTTTTAAATTAAAATAATATTTAACAAATTTTCATTTTAAATAATAAATAAATAAATATGTCTTAAGTTTTTAAAACAATTTATTCAATAATTATTTTTCTTGTATTCTTTTTTCTTTAATTGTAGTCTATTATTAACTTATTTAAATTACGTGTTGTCGAAACTTTTTCAAAACCAATGTCATCGATAGCTTAATGACTATTGATAGACTTTCCGATAATGATGGCTATCGGTAGTGCTATCGAACTATCGCCAACCCTAGTTGTAAATAATTCGACCACGCAGCTGAACCGCTGACGTGAGTTGAGCAAATTTCCAAAATTAAGTTTATAGGCCTATGTTTTAGGGTTTCAATCAACAATTTGGGAAGTTGAATATTTCGTACACACAGGCAGCTATTCATCACTCACGATGGTACTGAATAGCTGCCTGTGTGTACGAAATATATTAGTAGAATTGGTTAACACCTAAGCCTCCAGCGTAGACTCACCAACTCCTTCGTTCCATTCTCAGCGGAAAAACTCGCTTGCGGCGTCGGATTATGATCTTCGCTTCAGGGTACAAACTCGGCCTTTGGATTCGGATCAGAAGATTTCTCCACGGGAGAATCCACGACGTGGATTTGAAACGAGTACTTTTATGGTAATTTACGTTTTGATCGATTTTGGGGGAACTAAGTGAGCTAAGGTCGCATAAAAAAATCAATCTGCAGAATAATATCCTACAGTTATTTTTTTTTAGATAAAACTGTGAAAAAATTTCAATCTCGTAGGAAAAATTTAAAATAATTACTTTCTGCCAAAAAACTTATTTCCAGTTGTAGGATTTATTTGGCTAATGAACCAAGATTGAGTACCAAATTTGGACCAAATCGGACTTAAAATGCCTTCGCTAGAGTCCCATCACATAATATATACATATGGCACCTCAAAACGTTTTGTGGGGACAATGATTGGTGCTCATTTACTACACCCGACCTTAGGTCTTACCATAAGCGTCGTTGTGGTGTCGTGCCATCTCGTCCAAGTGCTATCTCGTCCAAATTCCACGAACGTAGGGCGGGGGGGTTAATTCTCTACCTGCCAACTAGTGCCATCTCGTCCAAAACCCTGTGCTATTGTTTACTTGACAGGTTTACAAAAACTATTGGAACGTTTAATTCTTTTTATTAAAGGTCTTCTATACATTGAGTAAAACAGCAAGGTATTTGTTTACTTTAGAGTGTCAATCGAAACTACTATAAATACACAAACCTTATCTTTATTTTTATAAATAGTACCAGGAGACCGAGCTAAAGCTCGATTATAAGCAGGGCTATGATTTCAATAATAAATATTGGATTATTGAGTTTTGAGGTTAGGCCTATAACATTAAACAACTAAATAAAGGGTATATACAACATTAGGCTTACTTGTAATAAAAATACAGTTTAAAGGATTAACCACAATCTTAACGCTATGCCTCAGAAATAAGTCAGGCCTAAATTAAAGTATTATTTCAATATCGATTTATTCCTAGGGCCTAGTTTACTCACGTCAATAACTACTATTATTGCAAATTTCCGTGAACATCATTTCGGTTAGGCCTATAACATTAAACAACTAAATAAAGGGTATGTTTATTACGTATTCGTTGCCATGGTAACTATAAATAGATACAACATTAGGCTTACCTCTAATAAAATATACAGTTTAAGAGAAAGCAGATGATTATTGTAATGGCATTGAAAACATTTGCATCAGCTGTGCTTTGTATTGTTTAAAATGGACAAATTTCACTTTTTAATTTAATAAAAAGACGTAGAAAACGAATTTTCCCAGACTGGTGACCATTTCCAATCGATTTCTCGTGGCCAAAAGCCTAATATAAAATCAAAAAATCAAAAATCCTTAGACGGAGATTCCAGATTCATTTAGCAGACAAACAATTATCTCTTGCTTTAGAAGATAAGATAGTATTTATGCACTTCATTGATGCCGGGAAAGCAATATTTAACCATCTTCATGCCTTGCGTAAAACAGCAAAAACATGCACTTCGTACTAACGCGTAAAAAAGGACAAATAGAGACAGGTTTAGTTTTAGTTTAATTTTTGTCACATTTATGTTTTCCACATTTTATGTACGAGGCATGTATTTCTACGACCAACTATATAGCCGCTAGAGCGCGCTAAAAAAGGACAAAAACTTCAAAAGTGGGAAAACGTGATTTACATCCAATTTACTAGGAAACTATTCATTTTAGTATATTAAATATTGTTACTTATACAATTTATTTAATTGTTTTATAATAGTATGTTGGTGATGTCTGGTAGTTGACAGTAAATTATGTGTTAGCTCAACGCCATCTTATAAAGTTAAATTTTGAAGTAGGCCTATAATACTTGTACAATATTAAATTTGCTCTGTAACATGCTTTGTGCAGGACTACTATACTTTTGTGAATAACAGAAAACAAGTTGGTATTTCAGTTAAATTTGTATAGTGCTTTAAAAAAACATCCCTTAATTTTATATGATTTATAGTTTCACTTATGCATATTTCGAATATAAGAAATTAATTAGGGCCTACTTAAGCTTACGGGAAAATGTAATGTTTTCTGTTAGTTATACAGAATTACTAATAATTTATATCTAGATATTGTTATTTTTAAATTTAAGATTTTTCCTTATAAATTAATTACATATAACGTTTACAATTCAATGGCGTAAGATTTATATTATATAATATTATAGTAAGCAATATTTCATTTAAAAGACTACTAAATGGCAATTTAATGTTTTTTTAAAAATTATTATTATTTATATTAGTTATACTCACAGTAAGATAAGTATTATTTTAGGCAATCAAAAGTAATAAAGTGTGTATCCTACTTTGAATTTTTGTATTGCGTTGAATATAAATTGTCAATTGTTTGGAAATTACCATTGTATTGCAATATCAGTAAAGTGTATTCTATTGTATTGGTCATTCAAAAAGTATTATTTATGATTTTGAATTTATTCTTAAATATTTATACTCTGGTTTATATTGGAATTTGTAGAAAACATTCCACTATATTTTTAATGGTTAAACACTGTCATTATTTTCACTGTCAGTCAGAAAAATTATAAATCAATGGCAAATAAATTGCAGATGTTATTGAAACACATTTAAAAAGGCCGATTAATACAGTCTAATGCAAATTAAATAAAAATTAAATGATGTGATAGAATGTCTTGTATTAATAAAACTAGGGGCTCTGCCCCTGGACACTTCGCTTCGCTCGCAGTTAGAAAATTCGCTAAAGAATCTCGTTAATCTTTGGCTCGTTTGTACATAGGTTTGTACAATTATGAAACCAGGCTTAAATATATTGACAATAATTACAAGATTAATTATAACCTCATATACATGATTCAGAAACGTGAGAGGCTTTCATTACGATTTTAATCGTAGTTCTACTATCTTCTGTCAACTAAAGTTTTGAAACCAGGCCTAATATAGTACAAATTATTATACTTAACCTCAATACTATGTTTAAAAAATGAGCCAGGCCTACATTACAACATTGACTATTAGAATTTATCCATCTTTGCCAAGTTTACCTTTTTTTTTTGACAAAATAAATTGTTAAATCAGGCCCAATTTATTCTAATTCCAACGTGCTAAAACAGTATAAATTAGCTTGTTTTTTTAACAGTTAGTAAAAACCATCCAATAAACAGCTGATTTTGGATAATACTCAATCTCAGTTCTATTCCACTCTATTTCCAACGTGATAAAACAGTATAAATTGGCTTGTTTATAAACAGCTGTTTTGATCGCTTTATTTACTATTTCGTTGTTATTTTGTAACCAACATGGCAACCCATAAGACCCTATGTTAAACTTTTTCAACTTTTAAATTAGATTTTCTCAAAAAATTGCGTTTTTACACGAAATACAACTATAAGGGTGTAGGCTACTTAAAAATAAAAACTACACCTAAATACAAAATTTCTTTGAATTCGTTAGAGCCGTTTTCGAGATCCGCGACAGATACAAAGATAGATATAAGAACTGCTCATTTAAAGTAATAGGATTAACCGATTTGGTTCAAACTTTTCACATATGTTCTAAACTAGATGAATACTCGTGCTTCGCCACTGGGAATTGTTTTGTTTCACTATGTTACATAATTGTAATATTTCTCCCTCATTTTCTATCATCTTTTATTTCACGAAAGTGAATTATTACATGACTTGTATTTTCAAATCGTTTGGTATGTTTTGTTCATTGGCTGCCCATTAATTGTCTTCATCAAGGTATGTTTGATGAATAATTTAAATAAATTAAAAATAAATAATTCAGAGTGAAGAGCGTCTTCTTTTTCAACCGCTAAATCTACAGACTGGTAAATCACAGTCTTAGCTGGATGTTGCAGAATTTCCTTAAACTTATTAAATGCCAAATTTCAGATCTCTAGCTTTAAGGAAAGAAAAACAATTAATATTTATAATTTTTAGGGGTTGTTATCACATTTTCACCCCTTGGCAGCACGTAACAAAATTTAAAATTAGTTTAGGCCTACTTTTATGTGTTTTTCAAGAAATAAATATACAAAATTTCAGCTTTTTAGCTTTAAGGAAAGTATAACTAGCAACATTTATTTTTTTAAAGGTTATTTCAACTATTAAAGGCCAAATATTTTAAAATTATTTCTTAGTGCGTCTCTAGTGCCTATGGGCATACATGTACCAAATTTCACGTTCCTCAAAGTTATTCAATTAATATTTATAGTTTTTGGGTTTGTTGCTAGTTTTAAATCCCTTAGCAGAACGTTACAAAGTGTAAAACTGGTTTATTTTATATGCATCTTGTAATAAATTAATGTGCAAAATTTCAGCTCTCTAACTTTCAGGAAAGTATACAAATTAATATTAATTGTTTTAGGGTTGTTACTACATTTCCACCCCTTAGCAGAACGTAACAAAAAGTAAAACTGGTTTACTTTTATAGGCCTATGTGATTTTAAGAAATAAATGTACAAAATTTCAGCTTTCTAGCTTTAAGGAAAGTAAATAAATAATATGTATAGTTTTAGGGGTTGTTTCAACCCTTTTAAGGCCATATATTTAAAAATCCTTTCTTAGTGCGCCTCTAGTGCCTGTGAGCAAAATGTGTACCACATTTCACGTTCCTAGGCCATATAGCGTTTTAGATATAAAACTAACAATATTTATGGTTTTATTGGTTGTTTCAACCCTTAAACGCGAAATATTTCAAAATCCTAGGACTTGTAAAATAATACATATTAATAAAAACTTGATAATCTATAGTAAATTTCATGAGGAATCTATATTTGTTTAAAAAAATAACTTACGATAATTAGTTTTTAAGATATACGTTTTTCTATAATAATGTACTCCTATTTCGGTTAATCCTATTACTTTAAATGAACAGTTCTTGTACCTATCTTTGTATCTGTCGCGGATCTCGAAAACGGCTCTAACGAATTCAAAGAAATTTTGTATTTAGGTGTAGTTTTGATTTTTAAGTACACCCATATAGTTGTATTTCGTGTAAAAACTAAATTTTTTGAGAAAATCTAATTTAAAAGTTGAAAAATTTTAACATAGGGTCTTATGGGTTGCCATGTTGGTTACAAAATAACAACGAAATAGTAAATAAAGCGACCAAACTTCTTTTCATTTTTCTTTGTATACCGATAACCGTTATATAAAAGACTAGGTTGGCCTCTTATGGTGGTCGAAAACTCCATATTCCTATAGATGTTTACACCTTCCGATCAAGTATACAAATGAGGTTTAAATTGGCAGTGTCCACATGTAAACAAAGGGGTGGGAGAGCGGTGAGGGTGCTAGGCGAGGGCGCACAACCACAGGCTACCTGCGTTGCCTTCCTCAACCCTTGTCAAGTTTTCACTTGGACGAGATGGCACTAATTAATGTGTTCATTCAACTGTAAAACTGAGCTGGACGAGATGGCACTCTTTTCTAGAGAGATAGCACTTGGACGAGATGGCACTACATCGTCGTTGTAATAGCTCATTTTTTCTATGGAAATTCGCTTATATTGGACAGCTGTTTAGAAGTTCGGGGAATTGTAGTTTGCATTCCGGGGAATTTTCTTGGGTCTTTTAGGGAAAATCAGCTTTTGATATTGGCAACGCTGCTCTGTATAGCACACTGTCTACTTTATCTACTTACACCATGAGCGAGTCTACCTTGTGTGGTATCACAGACTATAGTAAAATTCTATAGTCTGTGGTGGTATGCAGCCAGCTCCAGTCCAAGGTTACTAACAGACTGACTTAGGCTTGCTCTCCCCTCCCCTTGAACTATAAACTGTGACATCAACTTTACTATCAAGCCATTATTTAGCTTAGCACATTCACTATCAACATAGGTCCAGTGGTTATTACAAGGTGGAGGGTACCTGTCACAAAATGTTTTTCTCGGTTTTAGTTCACACTTCACACAAAAAAGTAAGGTATTGGGGGGGGGGGGCATTCGGAACATATTGTATATAAGCGTCAGCGACTCTTATAAGATTTGCTTTAAAGTTTCTAGACACAGAAGAATACTAGACAACATAAATTAAATACTCTTCTTTATTATCTTTTAAAGTATTATGAACTTTAAGGACTTAAGGAACTCAGTAAGGATTGCAGAATTTGTCCCAGGATATTTAACTGTGAAGACGTCCCTGACAGCTGACAGAACAGCTGACGACAAGGGAAGGGGGCTATAATAAATATTTAAGGTCACGGAAGCTTCTTGTTCGGAGTTTACTTTGATGTCTGTTAGGAAAGGATCAGATAGAATACGTTATTTATTTTTAAGGCCGCCATTTTATATGCAAAATTTTTACCTAAAAAATGTTTATTGAGTAAACTTAGTCAATTTGTTTATGTTAGGAGAATCCTACAGTCTACGAGTACTACCAAAAGAGCTACAGAAAAGGCCTACATACATTTTTGTCATGGGCTAAGGCTCTAACGAATTTAATGAAATTTGGTTTTTGTATACTTTTGATTACGATAACTTCTTTAGTATATATTCACAATTTGGGAAACGCTTAAATATAATATTAGGCTTAAAAAAGCTAATTTTTAAAATTTTAAACAAATAACTCAGCTGATCAATTTTGAGTGTCTCTAGAGTAATCAGCTGTTTATCTAACAACTGTTATAATAAGAGAGGTTATGAGTTAATTGTATTCACCACAACATGGAATACATGCACATGAACAGCTGAATGTTAGAATATCAATTTATATTTGTTATTTTAATATCTACCAACATATTTTAGAAAGTAATACATATCAATTAATTAAGTAAATACTCTAAAGCTATAATACGATAGTTTAGTATTGCGTGTTAATTATTAAATTCATCGTAATTATAATTTTATAAATACGTACGTTACAATTAATTACATTAAATTTGTAGACATAAAAACTAAAACGGGGAAAGATGATAGTGAAAAGTTATTATAAATAATTTAAATATTTTAAAGCTACATTAACTTGAAAGAACGCTGCAAGGAGTTATACAGGGTGATTCAGAACTCTGCGGCAATATCTCGGAAGCTCATTCTATAGATAAAAATAAGGAAACAATTTCATACAAACGTAGGCCCGAAAACGTTTCGTTTTCCAGATATCCGCCATTTTGTTTCTTTTACAAAATAATTCATAGTTAGAGAAATGTTTGACTTATTGAATTCAAATTTGGCATGAAGTTTTTTTAACCTAACAATGACATATGTCAAGTAAAACAAGCGATTGTATCAAATCTTGCGTTTCAAAAGGCTGTTTGAAAATTTCAAACCTAAATTACTCAAAAACCGTAAATTTTAACAAAAACTGTCAAAATACCTTTCTTTTAGCCCTTTTGATTCCCTATTGGATGGTGTAACTGTAAAAACAATCTGATTTAGGATAATAGTTAAGTTAAAGATAATGACAGCATAATAATATGTAATACAATATTGTTGTATTTATTGTGTTTAAATAGAATGCCGGGTTGAAAAAAACTATTTTATTATTACACAAACTTAATTATTATCCTTCATCCGATTGTTTTAACAGTTACACCATCCAAATAGGGAATCAAAAGGGCTACAAAAAAGGTATGTTGAAGTTTGATTTTAAATGTACGGTTTATGAGTAATTTAGGTTTGACATTTTCAAACAACTGCTATTTTGAAAAGCATGATTGGATATAATCGCTTATTTTTCTTAAGATATGTAATTCTTAGGTTAAACTTCATGAAAAGTTTAAACTCAATCAGTCTAACATTTCTCTAGATATGAATTATTTTGTAAAAAATGGCAGATATCTGGAAAACAAAGCGTTTTCGGGCCTATGTTTATATGAACTTTGTTTTTGTATTTTTAGCTATAGAATGAGCTTCCAACAATTTATTCGTTTTGCGAGATATATCATTGAATAGTCTGTGCTATACCTTTTAACATAGGCCTACACAAAACAGATAGGAAAATTTTGAAACAAATCAGTCTAAATCAGGTGTAAAAGTAATAACTTTGATGATACACCATGTATCTGATACAGAGTATTTTTTCTAATTTATGTCACTTTATTCTTTCTAAAAGTAAGGCTGCTGAAGACAACGTAGTAGTTTGAAAATATTAATATTGCATATAATTCTAAACTCTGCATTGTTTCTTGAGTTTTCCTTTAAGTGCCAACTTCTGACTGATGTTTGTGCAGAAATAAATGCGTAATTCAAGGCCATTAAATAACAATTAGTTTAATGTGCGTTCATCAGTACTTGAACGGGTAAATGCATTATTTATATTGTTCAAACCTTTCCTCAAGTTAAAGTGAACGTCCCAAGTGCAGGGCATTTGCACTTTGACACGTTTTAATCACTTTGCAAAATGCAAGACAGTTTTCTTCACGCCTTGTTGCATGTACTCTGAAGTAAACTGCACAGAGTTCTTCCTCCTCATTTTGTAAAACGAGCGAGTCGTTTCCAGTGGATGTATTATTTCAATTGTTTTCACTGTTACAAACATTGGAATGTTATTTTTATTTATGGAATCTTTCAACTGACAAAGAAATGATCTCCCTTCCCCACAGAGAGTGTTAACGACAAAAAGATGCTATTTCAGCGGGAACAAGACAAACGGCTCGCCTGTCGGGAAAATAAAAGCAGATGTTTATTGACGTTATTTATTTGCAAACAAGCTTCGTTTGAATTTGTAACAAATGGTGGACATACTTTAAAGCGTACACATTTTTTTAAGCGTACACATTTTATTGGTTAGCATAATATTATGAATATTTTATTAAATAAAAGTCAAGTTTAATTAAATTTTCTTTACATTCAAAACAACTGTCAAAGTTATTGGAATAAAAGCTGTAATTTTTAGGAAGTATGTTACTTACTTTTTAAACTTGTTTTTATTTACGTTTGCTATCATGTAGGCCTATACCTACCGGGTATCTCGAAACTACTCCACGAAACTTTACCATGTTATTCAGCAGGTCAAAACTAGCAAACAATATAAAGTGCGTCATATGTTGCTTAGTTGTCTGTCTGTATGTGTGTTTTCGAAAAATCATACATTTTCTCGAACTGTTGAATAAATTTCATGCCATTTTATTCATTGCAGAAACATCACAAGGTGCATAGCAACGTCATTACAATAATAACAGCTTAGTCCTGTAATACAGATCAAACAATACTGACATAAACCCAACAACAGCAAATACCATACCCAAAAATCAATTGTACAATAAAACTCCAAAACAATAATAACAATAGTATAAACCAACAATACAAACAAATACACAAACAGGACCAATTTAACAACTTAAAACATACAAATGTACCAATAACTAAAAAATGCAATTTGTATGTTCAATTCACTCTCTTCTACAATTCTATTTTTTTTTGCCAATCCGTCTATCTATTGCCAATCAAATGGGCAAAATCAAAAAAACTCATTGCTCTTATAGGTGACCCTCTCCAACAATTCCTTTTTTATAGTGACTTTAACAGATTTTAGGTTTAATTGCTTTATTTTATCGGAAAGACTGTTATAATATTTGATAGCATTACTTTCAAAACTCTTCAATGTTGTCTGATAGTGACAATGATTACCCTTAATGTTTACCTCGTCCAGTGCTCATGAGCAGAGGTATTGAGTTCATAGGAGTCTATATTCCCTTTAACATATTATAGACAGTCCAGAATATAAATTGATGGCAATGTCAAAATACCCAGCTTTTTAAATAACGGCTTACAGTGTGCCATTGACCCCTCACCGCACAACATCCTAACCGCCCTTTTCTGTAACATAAACAGTTTGTTTACGAAGCCATAATTACCCCAGACAATGGTTCCGTAAGTCAAATGACGGTAAATATGGGGAAAATATACCATTTTCAGGAAATTTAAGTCAACTTCAAAGTACAATTTTCTTAAGATAAATAACCCCTTTGAAATTTTCTTGTTTATGTGCTTCTCCCATTTTAAATTAGGTTCCACAATCGCAAACAAAATGTTTACAAATTTATCTTTCTGTGATACATCTTTCCTATTGAGACTTATTCTTAAATCATAGACTTTTTCTTCATCAACCTTTAAAGAGTTGACTGCACACCAGTCATTTATTGCTTATCATTAACAATATTTTCAGTTTGAATGATTAGTAATCGTGGAAAACCACTTTCAGACAGATATGCTAATTATATAAAATAAGAAAATAATAATGAAATATCTGGATTCACAATGGTACAGACTTTTGAAGTTTTATATTCCTAATTTGCGTGGTAGGTGATTTTAAGAACGATTTTTTCCATTACATGTTCAATATTATTGTATAATTATTCTGTTGAAGCTCTTTTTTAAATTGCTGTTAAACTGTACATAGTTAAATCATTAATTATAGTTATGAACCAATGCTAACAATTAAAGGGTCTTTCAATTTGTAATAAAACATAAATAAAATTGAACAATTTGGAGTTTTTCTAGTCCCTAGTTTTAATGGAATTTTTCTTTGAAATTGTTAAATGGCCGCTATATTGATATTTATTAACCAATTTTTGCAATTAAAGTGTCATTCGATTTGAAATGAATAGGGCTTCAAATTTAGTGTCTATTAAAATTTTGTTTTAGAAGCTGGTTTTCATGGAATTAGAAGTTACACATTTTAAATGGCCGCCATTTTGAATTTTGATGAGTCTGATCAAAGATATTTTTGGAAAATGTGTATAACTATAGAGTTAAAAGTGTATACCAAGTTTCATAAAAATATCTCCAAGGGCTTTTGAGTTATTGATTATTAAAAAAAAAAAAAAAAATACAAAATGGCGGATTACGGCTAAACTAATCCGAAATCGAATTTTCTACTATTTCGATTTATTTTTGCATGTAAAATCTGAATCTGCATAGCCCGCTACAAAAATAACTAAAAAATTTGTTAAATTAAAAAAAAGAAGATTTTAGGCTAATTTAGGTTGTTGTAGACAATTTCCGAGAAATTATGTTTTTAGTTTTTTGTAAAACTTTTTGATAACTCGGTTATCCTTTGACCCACTGAAACTACAAAAAGAGCATTGTGTCTGTCGTTAAAAAATAAAAATATTTTGTCTCTTGTAAATGTTTTGTAAAGTTAACGGTTTTCAAGATATTCTACGTTAAATATTTGTAACGGCCGCCATTTTGAAAATTATGAAAATAAATTCTTTGTGTTTGGTACACTTGTTAATCGTAACATATAAAATGCATATTCCAAATTTGAACTCGATATCTTATCTATTTCCAGAGTTACAGTGAATTTTTGTAAAAAAACAAAATGGCGGATTACGGCTAAACTAAGCCGAAATCAAAAAAATGTTATGCTACATTTTCGATTTATTTTTGCATGTAGAATCTGAATCTGCATAGCCCGCTACGCTTTACTGAATCACCCTGTATAATTACGAAAATCGTAAAAAGCAGTAAAAGTAAAAACCATCATAAGCATACATCTTTAGTGCGACTATTTCTCAAGGTTTAATTAAATACAACAATTAACTGTCCAATTTCCTCCTTCAACTTTCAGTAAGACAATTTTCTTACTAAGACCAAAAGTGGTGTTCGTGTCAAATTAATTTTCATTCGATCGCAAATTTCGTTTTACTTTTGAAAAACGAAGAGTTTACCACTTAAATTTGTATTTAAATCTCTTATCACCAGCAAGACTACATTACATAACTTCTACCATGAAAAGGAACAAGATGAAAGATTATGGAATAAAACATCCTTTAACCTGGGAAGATAAACTACTCAGGAGGCTTGCATTGACAGCACTAAGCAAACGTTGTATAAGTATTATGCAAAGTAAAATAGCAGAGTTTGTGTCATTTCGTAGATAAAATAACAAAGGCGCAAAAAGGCTTAGTGAGATGAATGCTTTGGAAGTTAAGCAAGACAGATTGTCAGGTTCGGAATATAATGGATATATTATCGGGTAATGCATTGACTCAGGAAGTATGGAAGAAATTTTGTGCAGTAAACTTTTAAATAAAAAATATACTTTCTGTCTTCTACCTTTCATGAAATAGTTAAATCTACATTATTATTGCGTTATGAATTCTATTTTCAAAAGAAAACAAAGATAATTAACAATGTTTGTATTAAATGAAATTGTGTGCTACATGGAGATATTCAATAAATAAATTAATATAATTGCGATATAATGCATTTGCCGATTTGTAAACATTTAAATATCTAAACCATACAAATCTGATGTGAGATGAAAGCTGATTAAGGCCAGCTTATTGTTTCACACTAAACATTGTTTGGACCTATATAATAATAAATAACTAATGAGCTTGACTTGTGAGAAAGTAATTTAGATAAAATAAAACCTGAGCACAAAATCTCACAATAAATACCTTTACTAACCTCAAACGCGTTTCAACGACAATGTCGCCATCATCAGTGATGCACGGGCTACAGTTATAGTTTGGTTACTGTAGCCCGTG
>JAGFPH010010304.1:0-17301 GCA_018207615.1 Philaenus spumarius | reverse complement strand
CAGCTGAAAGGGTCGGGGAGAGGCCCCATGGGATAAGCAAGATATTTATCGAGAAAATGTTCCACATGTTCTATGCGGTCATCATCGTAGACAAGTGCATTGGTCTTGGAGTGAATCAGCGAACGTTTAAGTTCTGTCCGTGGGTATGTAGACTACACCATGGCGTCCATGAAGAGGGTGTTTTGTTGCTAGGAGCTGGCGATTTAGTTTCCATAGTGACCCATTTTCTGGAATTACTGTAGATAGGAATAGGTCCCATTCATCCTCAGTATGGGTGGGAAGTAGCGACTTTACTAGTTGGGTTTGGGCATTGAACAGCCTCTTGTCAGAGGGTGCTAGTGCGAATTGCCAATTTCGGCGAAGTTTTCTTTTCTTGGCCAGCTCCTATTTGATGTGAGGAGGGAGTCAAACCTTAGTCGCAGTTGTAGGGGAAGTGTAAGAACTGGATTTTAGTGCTGCAGTTATGATGGTTTGGAGATTGGCCACCTGATTTTCGATATGTTTGCAGAGAGATTATGCCTGAGAAGGTATTCAGAGTACTTCCTCCAGTTAACTCGTTTACCCTCCTTTTTAGGAGGTAGACGTTTATAGGGAGATGTGCCAACAGTTAAGATGATGGAATTATGATCTGAGCTGAGATCGCCAATGCAGACAAGATGGTAGGAGAATTGAAGATTTTTTAACACGGCAATTTTAAGAATATTCTGGTAAGCAATTATTTTGCGCGGGATAGTGAGTCGGTTCACTGGGACCGATCGCTTTGATGTTTGGGTGATTGTGCAGAAACTTTTGCAGCACTTTGCCGTGTGGATTTGCGATACGACAGTTCCAGTCACGATGTTTGGAGTTTAGAGCACCCATTATAATGGTTGGATTATCCGGTGAGAGTGATTGTTATTTTAGCAGCTGGAGGGATATATGCAGACATTATAAGCATATCCGTCCCAAGGGAATTGATGTTGATAGCTGTGTGCTCTATCGGAGATAGTGGATCGTTAGGAATCGTTTGATGTACGATCCGTCTGTGAACCAGTAAGGCCGTTCCACCTGAGGCCTGTCGGGCTTGGATATTGGGACGATCTGTAGGATAGGTCGTATAGCATGGAATGTTGAAGTGATTGGATGGTCGGATGTGAGTTTCTGATATTAGAGCAATATCGATGTTTCTTTCTTGGAGGAAGTTTCGGAGTTCAGCTTTACGACTGAGGACTCCATTGGCATTCCATGCGAGAATTTTGAGTTGTCTATCTAACTAGGGAAGTTATAATGGTGATGTAATTGTTGTAGAATGTTCACTTTAAAAGCCAAATTGCTCGGAACGAATGACGTCTTTGAGATATTTTATTTGAGATATTTAATCAAAAAACCTCAAGATATCCCCACACTAAAGAGCGTTTCGACAATGCGAACCAACTACAGTAATAGGCGAGCGGCTAACCCCTAAAATAACGTTTATTTAACGATATACTAACCACTGTAGGTGAATGGCTAAATATGGTTTTACTTTATGTTTTTGAAGATATTGAATTCGAATATGAAGTTTATTTTAAGCCGCAAATGGTAGGACATTGTCAAAAATGCAATCGTAACCTAAAATGCGAAAAATATTTTTTAATAATTTTCGACATTTAATGTGCTATAACTTCGGTCGATTTCAAAGGAATCCTTTTGAAATTTTTTACTAAATAAATTTCACACATTTTTGACGAAAATGAGACCTGACTCAAGACTTTAAACAAAGTTACTGCATTTGAAAGTTTCGTCCAACTTTAACGTTGGACATTCATTTGTTGTAGATTACAATTAGTTATTACTTTATATGACAGATCTTCTGAAGATGTTGTAGTTAGGAAGGAAATAGAACATTCCACCTAATACTTTAGTTTTCTGTCTGAAATAACTAGTCTTATTTAGTATAGTATTTGCACATATATTTAAAAGATAGGTTTGTATAGTTGTTGCACAATTATTAAAATTAAAGGTATGTGATTGAAAATAACAATTTTTAAATATGTTCACCAAATTTTATCAAAATGTTTTACCAATAAGTTTATTGATAATTGAATGCAGTGTTTTTAAGGTATGTTTGGTTCGAATCATATAATTACAAAACTAAAACAAGATATTTACAATGAACGTGTAACATTATTTTCTTATGTAAGTCTTTCTTTTAGTTGTATTTCCTTTCTTAATTTCCTTTTCATTTCATTCAGATGAGTTTTTCCTTGTTTTTTGTTGAACTTTCCTTACTTCTTTTTTATTGAATCGTTTATGTTTTTTCTCAGTCGTTTTACAAATGTCACAATTCTTACACAGGACATTTTGTTTTCATATGTATTTAAAACTAACTTCTGTTATAGAACTCAAGTTTGACACACAATGACCAGCTTGTCAACAATGAAACCTTCAGACAGCGTTACATCGACTACCAGTGTTTCTTCTTCAATGTGAACGTTTCCATAAACATCAGGATTCAACTTACTTACGTATTTGGAACAAACACGATTGAATGTAATAGTCGGTATCAGAAGGAAAATAATTGTTATGAAGTTCTAGTACAGTTTAGGTCTCCCATATTAAAAGCAGTTTTACAAAATATTTGACCGTCCGCCAAAATATTTTATTTTTTTATATTTTCTGTCTGCGAGTGGACAGATTTTGATTGCATTTTGTACATAACAAGTTCTCTAAGTTTTTATTAAAGTGGTACGGATTTATGATTTAAATATGATTAATTTTAAAAATATTGTATGATACTATTAATTTAATAGTTTTAATTAACTAAATAATTTTTTTTAATTATTTAAAAAAAAGATAACGACAATAGTTACCAGATTATTCAATCGGTAGAAAAATACGATAATAGAGATATTTGAAAAAAGGGTCAGGAACACGGCTGAGTCGGTACAATTATGAGTCAGTATTTGTTATTTTGGTATTTCATTAATGTATATTTGGGGGGCTAAAGTTCTTCCACCTATCTACTACTAGGAGCGTTGTAATATCTTACCTGATTTCCGATTGGTCTTTAATAGTGACGGGATTGTCAACAATCGAATAATTAATTGTTTATAAATTATTAAATTTTTTGCTTGGGCATTTTCAGTTCTATACAAAGTTGTTAAGGGGAGCAGACCTCCCTATCTTCCGCCATGTTAACTTATGTACCTTTTATAAAAAACGCAGAGTTAGAGATCTGAAATTTTTACCATTATTTCCTACTTCCTTTGTTAACATTTTCTCCAGTGGATTTTGTTTTATCTTAATTTATTTGTTCGGTAAAATGTTTTTCCATAAGTATACATTTTTTAAACGTAAAGTTCCCATAAAATATTTTTTAACTTTTTTGTTTTTTTTCTATTTATAAAAACCAACCGGAGTGATTATGTATAATAATGCCCTACATGTGTGTGCAATGTTTCAAGGTCCTAGCTTTAACGGTTACTGAGAAAAAGGTACATTTAGTAAAAATAAAACACTGTTTTCGGAGAAATGGATTTATTTACAAAACACAAAATACCGAATCATATCATACTATTTGATATGTAACAATATCGCGCTTGCATGGTTTCAGAAAAACATGTTTCTCTTATCTAATGCAAATGAAATATTTCTACAAAAAGCTACAAAAATCAGTAAAAATGAAAAAATGATTAAATTTTTTTTTAGGTCTGCTCCCCTTAAGTTGTTATAATATTGTCCTCGCTGTGATACTGCTTGGCACCACATGCAGAGAGCTCTTGCTCTCATTGGCTTTTGCCCAACGGAATCTTTCCTATCGCCTAATATAGTACTGTTTTTACACATCCTACTCAATAAATTATAAATAAATTTCCGTTTTTATAGAACTTATAGAATCCAATCGGTAAAATCAGAAAAGAAATTTGTAACCGAAATTTAATACAAAACAACAGTTTCCATTTATTGTTTTCCTAACTATAAACATTTTCCATATTCTGACCTCAATATTGTTTAATTCGAATAGTTATCCATTCATAAATTGTATCTCTAAACACGTTGAGCTAGTAAATCATTTATTCATTTTAGCTGTTGTTTGGCACTGCCAGACTACTCAATTTGAGTGGTCGTGGGGGCGTGGCACGTGATACGATCAATTTTGACAACTCTACTTGTAATGAATATTTCACTCACTAAAAATTATTGAATCGCAATAAATCAAAAACCGTTTGAAAGGTAATGATCTAAACTTTAATTTTTGTATTTACAAGTTTTTTATAAAACATATATTTACATACGTAATCATCGTTGCAGTTTATTAGTTTTCTTCAACAAACTCGGCGCCCGTCAATTCACCGGATTTCGTCACAAAACACGACGAAGTAACGCATCTTTTCTCTCTCTCTAAAACCCGCCCAGTAGGCTACTTCTTCTAAAGTAAACCTAGATATCGTTGGATTCTTCACAATTTCCCCTATCTAATACTGCCATCCAATCAAAAATCGGACAAATAGTTCTAAATTTGTGGGGCGTTTTGTAGACCCTTGCAATTGGTCAGTTTTCCAACCAATAAACAGCGTTATTTATTACACGTGATATCTGTGTGACCACAATAGTTTTTTAGAGATATTTTGGTATCTTTGTAAATATAATGCTTGAAGCTAACTTTCCCTGTAAACCAAATAATATGCTATATTTGAACAGTTTATTGTGTAGGCCAGTGGGAAAATGACTGCTAATACGGTCTCATCTAAGGTTTGAATATGATCCCTAACGGTTTTTTATAACATGGGTAGACATAGGAGTTTGCTTGAACGGGCGAGAGATCTCTACATTTTTCTCTCTTTTGTTATTCAAATAATTCTAAGTCAAATAATTTTATTAAAAGATAATTTACAAGTATACAGTTCAATTATTTCATTTATTATTCTCTACACTTTGTTATAATAATATTTTATTTTTGGGTAAAGCAAATATTCCTAAATTACGTTTGAAACTAGGCCTAGATTTGTTAACAATAGTGTAGATGGAAAATAAAACTGGTGTTTTCAAAATAAGAAATTTGAAATTGTTAATGTTTTTTACAGTTCTATTTAGATTTAAATTATGAAACTTTTTACGCTTCCGAAAAAAATACATTTTACTACTTATTATGTAGGCCTAAAGTTGAACATTTTCCTTTCGTTACTGAACATTTTTTGTTTCTTGAGCTAATAACTTTTACAATTTTACATGAATAAATTTTTTAATTGCATATATGAATTCTTAAAACCTTTCTCTACAAAAAAAGGTACAGAACACTTTTGGATTGGTATACAATTACTATATTTGGCGAATTTTTGAAAATATGCTTGCACATTCACCGAAATGACTTGGTGTTGCAAAACATTAACATGGACAGTTGTAGGGTTAACCTTGTAGGCTACATGTATTCATTACAAGGTGGTTACAAAGGCTTGTATACGTGGGCGATTTCTGATTCATCATTGTGTATCTCTAAATACAAATATACTCGTATTAAGATAATATAGTTTGACGGTGTCATCTGCGATACGCTTTCACATACAGCATACAGCGAATCACCTCAACCAGAACAGGTATTGTTAGATCTGTACCAAGTAGGCTACATTTTCCGTCTGATATCTCGCTTATTAATAATCTTGACACGGATTTAACACATTAAGTGTGCAAAACCAGTAAATGCAACGAATTCAATAAGCCCTGAGGAGGGTTTGCATTGGTAAGGCGTTTGAGTGCGACTATAAAATAGCTTGTATGCACTTACAATAAGTTCTTAATGATGGCGGTCTTATTTTTTTACATCCATTTTGAGCACACGACATTTAATTTTGCAGAGAGTACCAATTTATAAACAATAGATAACACAATTCACCCCGAGGTTTCAATGTTTTAAAGTAACTCGACTGAAAATCATGTTTTCGTCTTATTCTATTCTTATTCGTCAGGATTTCTAGCAAATTACTAAGATTTATCTTCAAAATTCGATTGAAGATAAGTTACATTGAAGAGGACTGTATGATACTGTTTCATCCTGCTACCACACAACCTTACTTGATCACGTGACGCACAGAGTCGGTAACGATCATTTACCATAGTTTATCATCAATTACTTAATGTGGCCACGTTTGCCCGGGACAATTCGTAATTTCATCTCTTTTGTTGCATAATTAACATGCATTACAGGAAACCAATAAATCTCAAAATATAAACAAAGTTCTTGTAGTCGTAGCCATTTTCTCTTTTAATACATTTCATTACTTTAAAAATAAGCATTTAATTTTTGTATATTGCGTGTAATGTATAAATTAAATCAATATCTCTAACAATTTGAGGTACATATGCTGTAATAAATTTAATTTAAATACTCATCACTTGTACAAAAATGTGTTTGTTGTATAATAAAATATACGGATTATAACGTGTTTATAGTTAGATAAAATGTGAAGCCTGGTGTTTATTCACCTAACATTGTAGGTTGGGTCTTGAACAGTACTTTTACCAATATTTATATAACAATATGTTAAAAGTATGTTTAGGTATGTTGTATGTTTATCGCATATTTAACTGTCAAAAAAGCAAAGTCAACGTTAGGAAGACTATCTTAAAGTATTTATTATTTTTATTGATATCAGACGTACTAAATAAAATCATACCAAAACTACCAAACTGATTGTAGGTTTTCTTCCTTTCAATACCCCATTCATATTACTTTCATAAGCAACATATTACGATAGTGGAACTCGACAAAACTCCAGCAAGCCAAATAAGAACTGCCTCAATACATTGTACATAATAAAAAGTGCGAATTGCACTGGCATTGTTCAGCACAACACAGAACTAGTAGGCTGATAAGATCAGATAGTTGATGTTTACAAAGTAATCAGGTTAAACTAATTTCTTTTCATTTAGTTTTTTGTTTGGATAATACTATATATAATTAGTTTATTGTTTTTAAAGTAACACTGGACCATTATCAACACCAATTGTGAAATATGTTCCTAAATACTTTCTTTTAAATACTAAAGTCAGTGTCGCCAAATAACTTTATATTATAGTTTGGACCTCTGTTTGTGAAACTAAAAGAGGACAGGAGTTAGTAGTGAACAAAATTGTGTGAGTGACTTATTATTTAAATTAATATATAGTCATACAACACAATTTACCACTTAAATGGTATCTTATTGGATAGTCTATTAGAAACTCCACCCACATTATATTTGCGGTTAATATTGCTTACCAAACTTTTTGATTGCGAGGCACGAGAATACTCCATCTTGTGCGCATGAGCCGGGCATATTTCCGTTACTAAATACATACGTTACCTTTGTTCTCAGAAGTTGTTATTATTTTTATTTTGTGGCAAAATTTCACGGCTGAACAGCAGGAATATTGTCGTGCTTTGCTGGCAGTGTTCTCATTGTATATTTCCGTCTGTTTTATTCGTTTGATGTGTAAACATTAATTTTAAATTAGAAATATAATGTCTTACCATCTATAACGTATCCTTGTCCTCTTTACGACGTGTGACAGCTGTTTCGCGACTGTACAACTAACTAGAAACACATTTTAACTTTGTTTTTAACTCACACGTCTCACGTATACGTCCATTGGGACGTCGTCAAAATAAATTTAAAATGTAAAACTCACAAAATAAAAAAAGTTGAACGTCGTTACACTTGTTGGCCAACATACACAACACATAGGTTAATTAATAAAAAATATATATAATATTTTCATTGTATTAACTTGTTTTGGTGAACTTGATAGATAGAAATATATTTTGTATAAACTGTAAAAACATCTGTTTGGTTAAAAGTGTCTTAAATTATCCTGTAATTAGAGCTTCGTAGATTCCAATTCTAGCTTAAATACTTTTTGCTAAATATATTCTTAAGTTTGTTTGTGCGTATGACCTTAAAAAATGTTATACCAATTTCATATAATTATATTTTATATATTGTAGATAAATATTAGGGATATTGTACTTATAGGTATATTTAATATTACTAAAGGATATTGGCCTAACAAATCAGCGTTTCGCTGAATTTCCTGTTTAGACATAAAATAGTTTATTCTAAATTCGAAAGATGTAAGCATATTGTTGTCATAGTTTTTATGTAACTACTTGAAAATAAACATAATGTTTTTATTTACATATAAGAGATTTGTATTTATTTTTAAATATCCTTGAGCCGAGTTGCTGATGAAAGCGATATAGTACCTCCTCCTCACTATGTATGTACAATGTACATGCAATGTAACCTCTAAGTTGAAAAGTTACATAGTATTATTAGAAAGCTATATAGTTTAGTAAAAACTTTACTTTTTTAATTTTCTAAGTCTTAAATGGTTTTCAATAATATCAAAATTTAATGCAGATATATATGTTTGCTTTATTCTGACTACGTATACAATACATACATACCCATTAAAATCAATACTTATAAAAAAACAGTTATAATAATATTTGAATGGGGGTAGTTACTGCTTATAAATGATTTTTTTCAACTTTTGATTTTATAAACTTTACTCATATTTTTGAACTTAAAAGAAGGCCTCTTTTTCACTCCAAAACTTTAGTTTCTTTTATAGGCTTACAATTCCTATTAGTGAATTTCTTCCAGTTCTCTGCATATATCTTATTGAGATCGTATATATGTGAAGATACAGGTATTTAAAAATAATTACATATAATAATGTCCGAATTACATAAATTTTGTTACAAATAAGTTGAAATTCCAAAGAAAAATCTTGAAAAATGATTACATTGTATTATATTACATTATTATATAAGCCGTTGACGTTAGAGGGTTCTGGCTGAGGGTTTTTACAGTTGGATAGTCCCGGCATAAGTTAGGGGCTGTTCATCTGGAAATGAAAGAGGTGGTGCGAAAATAACAAGTTGTAATCATATCTCAAGGACAGATGAAAGTATGTTTTGTAGAAAAATTACCCAAACTGGAAGGGTTGCTTATCTCATGCAAATACAAAATGGTGAATTGCAAAATATCCAAAAACAATTTCAAAAAGAAGATATTCTTAGTATCAGGACTACACAGACAAATCAAAATCACCAAAAGGAGATCTTCCCCCCATCACTGTCACACATGTATTTGATAGGGCCAACATAAGAACTGTTAAGACAATTAGGATATCAGTGTCTTCCATAGCTTGCTATGAATCAATTAATTTTTACATCATCATATTTTTCATTATCATAGATATCGACTTGCTCTTGTTTTTGGAGCTCGCAAGGAAACTTTCCTGCGAGACAGAGTGCACTATAATTGATATTGCATCAGATTGATTTCTTTGTACTCTTCTCAATCGTTACATTCACAATCTTCGTCGGGGTAATCAACAAAAATGACAACGGCATTTGGTTTGTAGTTTGTGTTATGTTTCTTCTTGACAAAGATATGTTTCTTTTAAATAATAACAATTACATATTTTATTATTAAGTTCACTTTATTAAACTGTTAACAGTGTTAAGATACAACGACCATGTACTGACTCACTTCTTACATTTTACAGACATCATTGCATCCGCTCTCTGCAACCTTTACATATTTAATTCTTTTACTTTACATATACAACATCTCCTTCTTTTACAAACAAATTTTTTTTTTTTTTCTTAAATAATTTACTACAAAACAATTTAACTTAACATCTCCTTCTTTTACAACAATTTTTATCCTTAAAGAATTTACTACAAAACAAATTAACTTAACATCTCCTTCTTTTACAACAATTTTTTATCCTTAAAGAATTTACTACAAAACAAATTAAATTAACATCTCCTTCTTTTACAACAATTTTTTATCCTTAAACAAGTTATTCAAATTTAGTGGGTGGTTTTACGACTCTTCCACTTCTTGTTTTATACAATTGACCATTGTTATTATTATTATTGGAATTGTTATTATTATTTTTATTAGCACCTTGCATTTTAGCTGTGCTTATATTATTGTCTTGTCCGGTTATTATCCTACATTGATCATTAATTGGTGATTTTTCTATATAGTGTTCATCAATGTTACTTTTAAATTGAGGACTATTCTTCGATGGCCTCAAATGATGTGAATTTCTACGCAACACTACGTTGTTCTCATTTTTAATTATATAAGAACGTGGACTAGTATCTTCTCTTACCACCTGTGCGGGTTTCCATATCCCTTTATTCCTATATACTACATTACTAGGAATTTTATATTCTGCTCTAGTTCTTGAATTTTTATTATAGTACAATTCTGATTTTTGTTTAGCTTTTAACAATAATTCTTTTACTTCCTCTTCTATTCGAGGTTTTAAGTTTTTATCATATATTGGAATTTTAGTTCGCAATATTCTACCCATTAGCATTTGAGAAGGTGCTAGTCCCGTACTTTAGACAGGTGTGGTTCTATAATCTAACAGAGCTATCAAAACATCAATTTTAGTCTTACTCCTCTTTAGAATATTCTTTACTATTTGAACTGCTCTTTCAGCCATTCCATTAGACTTAGGGTATCTAGGACTACTATAACAAAATTGAAAATTCATTTCCTTTGCAAAATTTTTAAAACTATAAGAACCAAATGGCATGTTATCGCTACAAACTATTTTAGGGATCCCATGATTTGAGAATATTATTCTTAGCTTTTCAATCACTTCATCAGATTGCATATTTTTTAATTCTAGTAACTCTATCCATTTAGAGTAGTAATCAATCAAAACTATATAAGGTTTACCTTTACATTCTAATAAATCAACTCCAACTTTTTCAAACGGTAAGTTTGGTATTTTATGTGAAAGTAATGGTTCTTTAGTGTTGTTATTCCTATATCTTTCACAAATACTACATTTACTAACATGTTTTTCTATATCTAAATTAATATTCGGCCACTATACTGTTTGACGAGCCCTTAATTTTGTTTTTTTCTATTCCCATGTGTGATTCATGTAACAAACTTAATATTTTATTTCTTAGACTTACTGGAACAACTATCCTATGATCTAGAAATACTATGTCATCTTCTACACACAACCTATCTTGCATTTGATAATAAAATTTGATGTTTTCAGGTACATCTTGTTTGTTATCTGGCCAACCCTCTGTAATACTCTTAATTAAGCACTTTAAAGTACTGTCACTTTTAGTTTCATTCCTTATTTCTAATATTCTATCATCAGATACCTGTGCATATTTTGTTAAACTATGTACAACTTCATCTAATTCAGGATCATCAAAAACTTTATCTTTTACATATGATCTGGATAATAAGTCAGCTACATACATTAGCTTGCCTGGTAGATATTTTACACTTAATCTATACTTTAATAGTTTAAGACACATTCTTTGCAATCGTGTACTATTTATACTAGATATACTTTTTTTCATTATTGAAACTATTGGCTTATGATCTGTTAGTACTTCAACTTTTCTACCATAGATAAAATTATGAAATTTTTTAGTAGCTTCCACAATACTTAACATTTCTTTCTCACATTGAGAATAATTTGTTTGTGTTTCTGTAAGGCTTCTTGAGCCATAAGCAACAGGTTTACTATCTTGCAATAGTACAAATCCCATCCCGTCCTTAGAACTATCACATTGCAAAACAATTGTTTTGGATTCATCAAAATTACTTAAAACGGGAGCTTTCACTATTATTTGTTTAAGATCGGTTAATTGTTTTTCATGTATTGGCAACCAGCAAAACTCTGTGTTTTTCTTTAGCAAGGCTCTTAATGACCCTGTTAGGTTTGCCATATTAGGGATGAAGTCCCTTAAATAATTAAATAACCCAATTATACGCTGTAATTCTTTCTTACACTTAGGACTTTCTACAGCACTAATAGCCTTAACTCGATCTGGGTCTGGACTTTTTCCTGTTTTATTAAACCTGTGTCAAAAATATTTGACTTCATTTACTTTGTATTGTAATTTACTTTGATTAAATTTAATATTAAGTTTCCTAGCCCTATCAATGACTTGTCTGAGAATTGCATCATGTTCTTTTTCATTTTCCGCCGCTATCATCAGATCATCAAAGTATATTATTACGCCTTTTATGTCCCCAAAATTTTTTTCATTATTACTTTGAAAAAATTCAGGACTTATTTTAAGCCCGAAAGGAAGTCTCAAATATCTATAAGTACCAAATGGTGTACTAAAGGCACAATGCTTAGATGATTCTTCATCTAGTTCTATCTGGTAAAATCCCTCTTTTAAATCCAGTACAGTAAAAATATTCTTATTACATAATTTATGTGAAATTTCTTGTAATGATGGAATTAAATGTCGTTTACTTTTAGTGGCTTTATTTAAATCTTGTGGATCTATGCATAACCTAACCTTTCCATCTGGTTTCTCTACTATTACTAAATTACTAACAAAGCTTGTAGGATTCTCATACTTTTTAATTATGCCTTCCTTTTCTAATCTATCTAGACTTTCTTTAACTTTTGTTCGCAGCACTAGAGGAATTCGTCTAGGCGGCTTTATCGTTACGCTGACATTAGGTTTTAAGTCTAAATGGCATTTAATATTAAATTTACCTAATCCAGTAAATAATTCTTTGTTTTGATCTATAAACTCATCTTTGTCTACTGTTATGCCTATTTCACTTATTCTACTAATCAATTTAAGTTTAGTACAACTATCTAATCCTAAAATACCAGTATTACATTGTTTAGTGTTCACCACAACAAATTCAATTTTATCACAAGCATTTTTTGTTTTACAGTTCAATACAGTTTTACCTACAGTCTGTATTTTTGTTCCCCCATAAGCTTCTAATATTATTCTGGTAGGTTCTAACCTAACCTTACTCTGTAATTTCTTATATACTTGTAATGGCAATACATTTACTTCAGCCCCTGTATCCAATTTTAATCTTAGTTTAGTCTTATCATTAATAAGTACATTCTCATACCACTGATTTGTCTCCTTATGTCTGTTAATATTTATATTATTTACAACAAAATTTTCAATACTGGCATCTCTATCTAAGTCATCAGGCATTTTTAGCACCCTAACATTTTTTACTTTACATCCTACAGCAAAATGATTTAGTGTGTTGCACTTATTGCAACGTTTCCCATAAGCAGGACAATTAGCTGGTAAATGTGTCTTACCACACTTTTTACATAAATATGGTACAGTCCTATTTTTAAATTTATTAGTCTTTAGATTACTTTTAGGCTTAGGCCTAGAATCTTCAAAGTGTGGTCCTACCTTCCGGCTTCCTTTATAATCTGTCTTACTTTTTGTCGGCCCTTCTTTCCTTGAAGATTTTTGGTAGACTGTGTTGATTACAGCAGCTTGTGTTCCATCTCGGCCTTGGATGGTCTCTGCTTGGCGTTTTCCTGTCTCTGTCGCCCTACAGATGTGAATTGTCTTTTCCAGGCTTAGGTTGTCTTCTCGCAACATTCTTTCTTGGAGACTACTATCTTCTATGCCTAAGATAATTCTATCCCTTAATAGGCTATCAGTTTGATCTCCGAATTCACAAGATTTAATTAACTTCTTTAAATCAGTAAGAAAACTATATAGTGGTTCACCGTTTTGTTGACACCTAGAATTAAACTTAAACCGTTCCACAACAACATTCGTTTTGGGGTTAGCATATTCTTGAAATGAACTAAGCACTTTTTCATAGTCTTTTTTATCGGTTTCTTTTAAATTAAATGTGTCAAATAGATCTACAGCTTCCTCACCTATACATTAAGTAAAATGGCAGCTTTTACATCAGAGTCTTTAGATTCATGTCCAGCAGCTTTCATGTATATTAAAAAGTTTTGTTTAAATCTTCTGAAGTTTTCTTTTAAATTACCGTCCAATTTTAAAGACGAAGGAGGTTTAAACTCCATTTTATTATACAATACAATTAACTTTTTCACTCGACCACATGCATTTTTTTGTTTTAGGTTACCTATAGTCGATTTTTATTTTCATCAACTTCACTTGAACACACTTAAGTTCTTCTTCCTCAGCGCCATGTTATGTTTCTTCTTGACAACGATATGTTTCTTTTAAATAATAACAATTACATATTTTATTATTAAGTTCACTTTATTAAACTGTTAAGAGTGTTAAGATACAACGACCATGTACTGACTCACTTCTTACATTTTACAGACATCATTGCATCCGCTCTCTGCAGTGATGTAACCTTTACATATTTAATTATTTTACTTTACATATACAACAGTTTGACTTGACGTATAATACATAACTACCGAAATTTCTGCACATTATTTATTATGTCTGGCCGTGGTGCCTTTTTGACACGGTGTAACAAAAAGTCTCCATCGATGACATATTTTGCATTTTTCAAATCAGAATTTTCAGTAAGTGATAAAGCCCTGACAAAGGTAGATTTTGGAGGTATAGATCTCAATTCCTGCTTTAATAAAGAACTTAATCAAAGTCACTATTTCAAAATATACAACCCAGAGCTTTACAATCTTCTTCAAACCATTGGAAAGAATCACTATTCTGTCCATGTTGCATAAGATCGCCTCCAATTTATCCACATTGTTAGCGACAGGGCCATTTATTGATCCAATATTTTTCCTGTGAGCCAACATATGAGATTGTACGACAGGATTTTCATGTTCTAAATGAGCTAGAGATTTGAAACTTTATATAGCTCAGAACTGAAGACTAAAAAGCAGAATATATTATTGAAATAACAACATTTTTAGCATACCAAGTTTTTAAAACGGATTAGAAAGTATAAAATCATTTCTCCTAGCCTTACAGATGTATAACCCCATACAGCTTATGCTGAAAATTTTGATTCTGAATTTTGAATAGCTATGACAATACAGTACCTGTAAGATTAAAAACATGGTGTGCATGCAATAGATAATAGTAACGAGTATAGAAAACTCACAGAAAAATTAATATCTTTTGCAGTAAATAAAATTGCTAGTGACTTAGATGAACTAATCATGCATCAATTATCTATTGCAAGCGTCCTACTTTTTCGTTTTTAACCATACAATTATTTTCATTGTTATTAAAAATTCACAATTACAAACTTTTGGAACAATTTGTAAGGGGTTAGGAATCTGTATGGCTTATAAATCTGTGATGGGGCTTGGAGACATTATTTTATACTTTTTAATTAGTTTTAAAAACTTGGTTTATTAATTTTTGTTTTTTTAACTTATATTATTTTATTATTGGATATGGCAGAACAGTTGGAATCAGTCTATATTGTATTCAACTTAAAAGTAGAAGAAAATAATAAATTAATAATAAATTTTAGTTTTGGAGTGAAAAAGTGGTTTTTTGCGGAGACAGCCGAAATACGACAATTTTCAACTAGACCTTGACCCCAAACGGTTTGACGGAGAAAAAAACCTAAATAATAAAATTCGTAGGAAATGTTATGTTCTTTCATTTTGAATAAGAAGGTTATTTACGAAAAGTTGATAGTTTTCGAGTTATAAGAGAAAACCCGTTCAAAAATTAGATTTTTTACCTTTGTTTGCATTTTTTTCAATGTCGCGTCAAGACATATTGTAGGCAAACCTCAGATTCAGATTCAGCACCCCAAAAAAACATATTTATAAAATGGAAGAAATCAAAACTACCCCAAACTTTCCCGCTGGGGGCTCAAATTGACTGTATGTATTATTTATAAGCTTACAGTGACTTGATAGAGACAGTGTGGTCGCCATATTGTTTCCAACTCAACACGGGTTTATATTAGTCTAGGGATGATCTTTCGCATTTAACTCGAATTTTTCGCTTCAAAATTGTTCTTATGCAATTGGATTAATACATTGTTAAAAAAACGTTTAATTACAAATCATTTTTTCGATATATTTTCCTCACTAAAAGAGTGAATACAGAAAATACTGGCAGGCACCGAATTAATTTTAGTGAAGTATATACTATTATTCATTTCCTTGATCAGAAAATTACAGGCAGCATTTCTGTGTAATTGAATTTTTTTTTAACAATTACAAAAAAAATTAGTACTTAAGTACAAATGGAACAAAACTGCTGTGGTACATTTAGCCCATTGAAATGTCAAAAGATGGCATTTTGGAGAAAAAAAATACCTTGTACGAATTGGTAAGTAAACACCAATACATAAAACACCAATACCCAATGTCTTTAACATCAGCGACAACAAAATAATTATAATATTATAAAATAAAATTGAAATAAATTCATAATAAATGAATCTATAGAAACAGGCCATCCTAGCTTTGTGAGTAATATTATTTCAACAGGAAGTTACAACGGATGTACCAGCTTAAATTACTTAAGACACAAATACATTGCTTTGCGTTATTCGGTGTGAATCAACGAGTGCAGACACGCGATAAATAGGCCTACTGCCAAATCTGTGAAACTGGAAAGCCAATCAGAACAATGTAAAATTCAAATAGTCCAATCAAAGGAGAATTAAAATGCGTGAAACTTTGTGGTGGGGAAATTTTGGAGAGGATACGAGGTCTGTCATCAACTAAAAGTAAATCAATCATCACCTAGACCAAACCTTTCAAGATGCATCAGTTTTAATCTACATAAATTATTTAATAAAGTAACTTCATTATCAGTAACCAAAAATAAATCATCCAAGTAAAAAAGTATAATCACTAAACAAAGTTTTCAATCAATCTATATACATCAAATGGATCCAGAAACCATCAAAACCAAGGAATAAAGTGCAGTAGTGAAGTGTAACATAAAATTAATAAAAGTAAATAAGTTAGTGTATAAAATCAAACAAAAGTGCTAAGTGTGTGAGAGTGGGAACAAAAAATTATGTAAGTAGCATTAATATTTCATTTGATTGTTAAGACATAACTCGAGGGTTAAAATTAAATAGCAGACGAAATCATATCCAGAGCATTACGTCATAAGTAATATTAAAATAATTCAAAAATAAAATAAATAATCATTTGTTATTAAATAATTGTATTGGGACTGGTTCGGATTAACTGAAACGAGGGTTCTAAGACAAGATTGAAAATGAAATAATTGTATAACTGAAACGGGTTAAACAATATTTTCCGTGCGATGACAAGAAACAGTAGAGTTGTGGGCCCTCGGGATGTACTTTGCATTTACGCTTAAGTGCTTCTACAACTTAAAACACATTAAACCCCTTGGTGACTAACCTATAGATAATCTGTAAGCATGTCCGTAAAGCTCGGTATTATCTACTTAGTGAAGAAATGATGTAACTATTCCAAAACAACTATTTATAATTATTATAAATAATTTTATTTTTTAATATAATTTTAACTTGTTTGTATTAAACCAATATAGTGTGATATAATTCTCATATTATATAACATATTAGCCATTTC
>JAGFPH010010303.1:23917-40974 GCA_018207615.1 Philaenus spumarius | reverse complement strand
CCAACTCAGCAATCTTATACGCATTAACGTAACTTTATGCTGATTAGCGGTTGTTGTGTAAGTCTACATCGGGCTGCAAGAAGTATTTTCTATAAATGTTTCTTTTACTGCTAACATCGTAGAAGCGGTAAATTATCGAGTAAAAAGAAACGCAAGTAATTATTGATAATTTTAATGTAAAAGCCCTAAGTGACTGGTCTGCCCGTGTTCATATTAAAAAATGTAATTCGTGTTTTCGTTGGCCCCTGGGCACTCTCTTCCGCTCTCATTACTGTAGGAATGGATCGTTCTGTTAGTGTAATTGTATTATTCTACTAGAAATTGATTTTGGGTTTATTATTTTTAATTTAATGGATGTGTCCTCTGTTCGTTTTGTTGATTGGACCGTCTTCTAGTGAGATGTATATGTTTTCGTTGCTCATAATGTTGTACGGCCCTCCATTGCATTTCTGGTGCATCTTTGTTTCTTGTATTGGTGGAAAATATGTTTTGCTCCCGACCAACATGGGGACTACGACATAAAGTGCAAGCTATTACGTAATCTAGGCAATCCTTTTTCTGGAAACGATGCTGTCAACCTGGAAACTTTAGAGAAAAGTAGTCTAACTTTACAATGCCAAAGGTAATCCAATAAGCTGGTTAGGTAGTCCGACTGATCGATCCGATGCAGTAACTAAAGGAATATCTAGAGTCTTTAATACCCGTTAAACTTGATGGTTGTTTTTGTTTGGTAAACGTCGTTTATGCGAAATCGGATCACCAAAGCTGGTCGAGGATGCAGTTGATGTTAAAATACGCTGTAGCTAACTTTCTCGTTAAAAACAATGAAGGAGCTTGATGCAGGCTGAAACTCTATTTTTAATGTTGTTTGTGACATTGTTAACAAGTATTATGTGGTCAAGAGAGTAATAAGTATCGACGTCGTGGGGACTTGTAATTTCCACGGTAAAAGAGTTGGTAATGTCAGTGTCCCTATTAAAACGACAGATGTCGTTACATTGAATTATATTTTAAATAATTTACAGGCAGGTGGGTTGTATAATGTTAATAGTAAACGTATTGTAGGTATGTCCAATGGTGTAGGGTACGAAGATGCCGTACATTTGCGACAATTAGACCGGTCATAGTGGAAAGATTGGATCGTGCTTTAAAAATCAAATGTTGCGTGAATTTACGGCCCGCGGCAGATACGAGTTGGTCGATCTATTACCGAATATAGTAAAGTCGTACAATAATACCGTGCACAGTACTATGGATATGAAACCCCGTTAAAGTTTTGAAAAAGCACGAGAACATGCTTTTGGTCAAATTGGCTAGATAGATAAGACAAACTAGTTGCGTGAGACCCCTGTAGTGGTATTTTGTAGACCGTAGAGGTTGATGATTGTAGAGTCAGAGCTCAAAGCCGATCGTTAAAAGAATAAATTTAAAATACGCCAGTGAACGTCTATTGACCGCCAATAAAGACACTGCGATAGCTGCGTCGGTGAGCGAAGCGAGCATGGGTGGAGTTCTCTGTTAAGTACAGATAAAAGAGATTCGACACAGGTGTCTACTAATCGTAATACAAATGTAAAGAGTCAAAACCACGGTGAGCGAAGCGAGCATTGGTGGAGTTCTCTGTTAAGTACAGATAAAAGAGATTCGACACATGTGTCTACTAATCGTAGTACAAATGTAAAGAGTCAAAACCAACGGCTATTCCACATTCTGTACATTTTCTACCATAATATTTACCGTTCGACTTGACAACACTAGTCAGTTGTTGAAAAATGTTGCACTGGTACAATGCTGTCTGTTAATTTGTGTAAAATCTCTTAGAATTGTTATGGGTTCGTGTGTATACGTACTTTTATGTGTGCAGTATGAATTCCAGTTGATCACACACTTATTAAAAACTACGCGACTGAACGTTTTGGCCCTCTTTAAGTAAATATATTCAGAACGAGAAAATAACTGCATAATCATGTACAAAATCAATTAATGTTAGGCGACTTGGAGCGCTCAAATGAGGTTCGGAAATTTAGGTAAAGATCTTTCGTATTTGTTTTCTTTACAGACGAAGTGTTTAACGAAATATTACTTTTTTACATAACTTCTGCTCTTGAAGGAAAGGCTACTCACGGTTTTACTCTAAGTGTTGGGAATATTCGAGTAACAACGGTGTTTGGAAAACGTTATGTTACATTCAATGACGGTCAGCATTTTTTAAACTTGAACTTGTAGGAGTGGGGGCTGTTTAAAGACGCCATACCTCTGATAAACCTTCGTATTAAAGAATTATTTTATTACGAGGAGGATTTGCGCGAGTACATCATTAAATGCCTTTCCACAGACGAACTCGTTTCCAGCACACTCCCCGAAGTGGACAGATTGTACGAAGAGGTGAAGTTGTTCAAAAAATATGCATGCAGTAGTTGAGTTTCACGGTTACCACGATAACAGCTATAAGTTTATAGTCAAAGAGTTTGCTATAGTCGGTGAGAATTTCTCCAGTGTCGTTGTTTTCAAACCGCCTTATACATTTGATCAACTTAATAGTGGCGCTCGGAGGACAGCCCTTTGGTTACAAAAAAACTATCATCATATCGGCTGGGAAGAAGGTGACGTTCCTTTCGACGAAGACGTGATACGCACGCTTTGCAAACCGTTTTCCATAATTTACACAAAAGGATTGGAAAAAACTCAGTTTTTGAGAAAGCTTCTGCCACACGTGGAAGAATTACCAGAGATGGAAAGATACTCGCACTGTACAGAGGTTAATTGTATATTACCTCAGCACTTTCAATACGACAGTAACTGTGCCTTAAAAAGTGCTAAATATTATTACGATTCTCTTCTTAAGTTAAAAGAACAACACGGACTGTAAACACCGAAATTATTGGCAGGGCGAATGGCCAAAACATTGTATTTTTATTTATATCCAATGTATTTTGTATTCTAATAGCCGTTATTACTGTAAATACTTTAGTGTTGTAATGAGAGGGAATTATTAATAATAAACTGTATTTGTGTAACAAAGTTGTTTTAATGAGTCATTCCTATAAACATTTCTTTACTGTAACTGTAACTGTTATACAATTGTCATTTTAATGTGAACAAAAAAAAAAGTGTTTGGAAAAGAGTGACACGGTTTTTGTACATGTCTAGGGGTCAGTGACCGCCTTGACTCCTGGGTTAACGCTGTGTAACGCGATTTTAGTACAATGGTGTTAGAGGCTATTGCACAACATTGTGTATTGAAAACTGGCAATTAATAGCAGCCATGGTAAATATGGGGAAATAATAAAAAAGAATTTAAATGTAATTTATTTCTTACAAGGTATTGACGGTAGCGCATTCTGGTAGAGAGTTTTAGAAATATTAACCCGTCCGACGGTAGCGCGTTCTGGTAGAGAATCAGCGAATTCATTAGACAGTACAACGGATACAATTCTGCCGACTCGGCGTTGTTACACATGCTAACATAAGTTTTGCTGATTCGTTTGGAATGTGTAAGTCTACATCTAAAGTTTGGTTATGTAATTACGTATATCATACACAAGGGTGTGGCAGAGCCTAAGGTTAGGTAAGCCAAATTTTTAGTTCGGCTAAGTGTTGTTCGGTTGGACTCGGGAGAGCCTTACGTTCGGGCAAGTAATTATAATAAATAATTGAAGTTGTAACATAACCTCAAAGTACAATCTATGCGAGGTTTGTACAGTATAAACAGTCACGAGTACAGCGAAGCCTAAGTTTTTAGTTCGAAAAAGATCGGATAGGCCTGGGCCACCAAATTTGTAAAAGATTTACATTACATTTGCTAACTATTGGAATGTCTGGTCAGCATATAGCTGGGGTGTCGATTTTATAACAGTGTACAGAAATTTTAGTCAATTAAAGTTCAAAATGCAGGTCACGTCTTTGATGTGCCTTTATCCAGCGAATGAGTTAAAAGTATTACGCTACAAAATTTGGGAAAAAGCGTTAAGTATAATCGTGCTAGTAAATGATTTAGAAAATAAAATTATTATCGAAAGTTTTGATGGAAATCAAGGGTGCGGCATAGTCTAAGGTCGTAGAAGTGTTAAAGTATCGAGTAAAAAAAACGCGTTATAAAACAGAGACATTTTATTAATAACCAATCGAATAAACGGTACACAACATAGAGTAATTATTGATAATTTTAATGTTAAAGCTAAAACCGTGATTGTGTTACTAAGCTACCGTGTCTACCGACAAACATATGGAGAATTTATATTGAAACAAATTTTAGTTAGAGAAAGTTTTAACGTTAAGTAATACAGTCGGATTCGGTTACGTTTGGTTATGTAATTACGTATATTATACACAAGGGTGCGGTAGAGCCTTAGGTTAGCTAAAGTTTTATTTCGGTTTAGTTACGGTTTGTAAGAGTTGCGGCAGAGCCTTATGTTTGAAAAATACCGGTAGAAACAGTTATATCATACGCATGGGATGCGGCAGAGCCTTACGTTGAGTTGAGTGAATTTTATATTAATAACCATTGCGGAGAAATTCCGTTGCGGGGAAATTGCTCTAATCACGACGGTGCTGAATAGCTGCCTGCGTGTACGAAATATATTTTAGAATTCGTTTGCACCTAAGCCTCCGTTAAAAACATTAACATTTCCGTTTTTTCGAAATTTTGTTGCAAAATTTGGGGGAGGGGTGACCCCCGGGGTTGAGTTAGACCGAATACAACTTGTTTTACTTTTTAGAAACATTACGTTATATTTTGGTCGGTTATGTAGTTACGTATATCATACGCATGGGTTACGGCCGAGCCTAATGTTAGCCTAAATATTAATTTTTACTAAGTTCGGATTGGACTTGGGCTGAGCCTTACGTTTGGGTTAGCTTGGTTTTCCGTACAATATAACACATTTTATAAAAATAATTCGGGTTACAGCGAAGCCTAAGCTCGGTCAAGCCCGGCGTTTTGGTTCGGGTAAGACTGTTAGAAACAGTGTATATCATACGCACGAGGTGCGGGAGCGCCTATGGTTAGCCTAAGTGCGGTTTGCAAGGATGCGGCAGAGCCTAATTTTGGCCAAAATTCTAAGTGCCCTTCGATTGAACTCGGGCAGAACCTTACGTTCGGGTTAGCTCGGTTTTGCATACATTAAAACACATTCATAAAAATAATTCGTGGGTACAGCGAAGCCTAAGCTCGGTCAAGTCCGGCGTTTTGGTTCGTGGTAAGACCGGTAGAAATAGTGTAAATCATACGCACGGGGTGCGGCAACGCCTACGGTCAGCCTAAGCTTTATTTCGCCAGAGTACGAATTTCGGGGGTTGCGGGAGAGCCTAATTTTAGCCAAAGTTTTATTTCGGCTAATTGCCCTTCGGTTGAACTCGGGCAGAACCTTACGTTCGGGTTAGCTCGGTTTTCCGTACAATATAACACATTTTATAAAAATAATTCGGGGTACAGCGAAGCCTAAGCTCGGTCAAGTCCGTCGTTTTGGTTCGGGTAAGACCGGTAGAAATATATTACAAGGGGTTGCGGCAACGCCTATGGTTAGTCTAAGCTTTATTTCACCCAAGTACGAATTTCGGGGGTTGCGGGAGAGCCTTACGTTCGGTTAATTACGGTTTGCAAGTCTTTATTTTGACTAAGTCCGATTCGGGTTTACTCGGGCCCCCTCGGTAGTGTTCGGGGTTTATATAATGCACTTTATACTATATCCCGACATCACTATAACAATTTAAAGCTAATAATTTCTCTAAATGACCTTCGGTCGGATTCGGGAACGATCGGTAATGTTTGGGTTGTTATAATGCAATTTATACTATATCCCAACGACACTATAACACCATGTATCTCACACAAGGTTGCTGACGGATGGTAAACTTATATACTTCACAAAACAGTACATTCTCAACAGAGTCGGCCTAGCTTAACCGCTAGCGCTGCGGACTCGGGTCATGGTGATACCCGGTTCGACTCTCGGCGACACCCAAACTTTTTTCAAAGCAAAAAATTAAATTAAATTAAATATTAATTATTACAAAACAAGATGGCTGCCAAAAAAAAGATGGCGGCTCAAAATTCCCCAAAATCTTTAAAAATCCAAAATTCCCAAAATTTCAAAAATCCCCAAAAATCCAAAAATTCCAAAAAATGTTAGGACCCCAAAAAAAAAACCCAAAATCCAAAAATGTTAGGTTAGGACCCCCCAAAAAAAAAACCCAAAATCCAAAATTCCCAAAAAATGGCTTAGGTTAGGACCCCCCAAAAAAAACCCAAAATCCAAAAATGTTAGGTTAGGACCCCCAAAAAAGTGGGCATGGCTTGGGTTAGGAACCAAAAACACCAAAAAAAAACACCCAAAAAAAGGGGGCGTGGCCCAAGGTCAATGACCTTCCCCCACTCCATTTTACGCTATATCGTCCGGAACTCTACTGAGGTCTACTGTTCACAGAACTACTAGTTATATTTTATTAAGAACTGTAGTTAATGTCTGAAATAACACCATATCGCGTATTATTCACTTACTTAAAGTACAGAAATATCCATATAGCAATGCCCAGAGCTATCAACGACATAGAGTAACCGCCAAAGTATATCATCGTGGAGACTTCAATGCCAGGCTCGAAGTCTTGTTCCTTCGGTTTCAAGTCGCTACAGGCTGTGTAGTCCGTGTAGTTATCCCAGGTGTAGTTCAGGTGACACCATCTGCTGGCGTTCTCTGTAATTAGAAGAAACATATGTACAGAAAACTGGCGCACAAATTATTATACAAAACTGTTCAAATTAGGGCTGGAAGGCATTTTTATTTTTAGAGCAGGAGATGCACAGTATACTAACAGAGATTTTAACGGCAATTTTGTTCAACAAAAACTTACAGTTTTGCGCTAAATATATTATTACAAAAAGAAATTTTAAAAATTTTCTAACCCTTTTTTGGTGAGTACGTCTTACGATTATTAACTTCTTCCATTAGATATTAAACATTTATAATGGAGATCACCCCTCTTGTCGATTAAAAAGACGTTCTCCAGGTACCGTAGTGAAATTTAAAAACAATATTAGACAATTTGTTTAACGTTATAAACAATAACACACACAACACATACACAAACACTACACACAGTACTGTAAAATATATTTTTAAATTATACACAATGTTTCGCGAAGAATGTTAACACTTCGCGTCTACAGGTGTAAAAAACTAATTCCTACGGATTAATGATAAATTCTCGATTTGGACAGTGTTTAAAAATTCTAATACGATTTAGAACTGTATGAGTAAAGAGAGACAAAATAATAATAATAAAGTGAACAATAAGGATATTGTTTACAATTTACCGTGACAGTGTGGCGTGTCGTATGAGGCACAAACATCTCGTCCTTTTTAAAAACGGGTTTCAGAGCATAAGAAGTGCATTTCTGCTGGTTATGTTAATCGCTTGAAGATTGGTGAACATGTTATAGTTAACAATCATGCTATTTTTTGGGACAAGGGGTGTATTTTACTTAAAGAGAACAATTGGAGAAAAGGCGTATTTAAAGAAACAGCGATTTTTTCTGTAAGAAGAAACTGTATTTCTTAGTACAGTTTAACCATTAGTGTGGTGTATTTACCATTAAGGGTCGTCTCCAGTATTACATTCAATAGACTCAAAGATATCTAATAAACATCTAATAAATGAAGAAACTAGGTATCTAATAAACATAAAAGAGTCATCACGTGAACATTGATATTACATCCATTATATATCTATTAGACATCTTTTATAGATATTTACAAATATCCTGTAGATGATGTATGTATATCTAATGTAAACATCTATTAGATTTATATTTGACATTTGAACGTCTACTAGATATCTATACTTATAAAAGAAAAATACCATTGACTCATTGACTCATCACAGTTTCTCCAAAACCACGAGGTCTACAAACATGAAATTTTGCACTAATACTCTTTATAGGCTCTAGACGGGCAATAAGAAAGGTTTTCCGAAAATTCGAAATTTTAAGGGGTGTTTGGGGGGTCAAGTTACTAAATCACGATTTATTAAAACCTATAGAACAGATTGGAATGAAATTTGGTATGTAGCTTCTTCTAGGGCCATAGGCGCTCGCTAAGAAAGGGTTAAGAAAAAAACGAAATTTTACGGGGATTGGGGGGGGGGATCAAAGTTATTAAAAAAACGATTTCTTCAAAACTGCGAAACGGATTGGAATTAAATTTGGTATGTAGCTTCCTCTAAGGTCATAGGTGCTTACTAAGAGAGGGTTTTAAAAAATTCAAAATTTTAGGGGGTTTGGGGGGATCAAATTTATTAAATCACGACGTCTTCAAAACTACCGAACGGATTGGAATGAAATTTGGTATGTAGCTTCCTCTAGGGCCATAAGTGTTCACTAAAAAAGTTTTTTAAAAAATTGGAAATTTTAGGGGGGTTTGGGGGAATCAAAGTTATTAAATCACGATTTCTTCAAAACTACCGAACGGATTAGAATTAAATTTGGTATGTAGCTTCCTCTAGGGCCATAAGTGTTCACTAAAAAAGGGTTTTAAAAAATTTGAATTTTTATTAGGGTTTGGGGGGTAAAAATTACTACATCACGATTTCTCCAAAATTACCGAACAGATTGGAATGGAATTTGGTATGTAGCTTCCTCTAGGGCCATAGGTGCTCACTAAGAAAGAGTATGAAAAATTTCGAAATTTTATGAGGGGTTTGGGGGGATCAAAGTTACTAAAATCATAATTTCAGATCTTTTATTATTATGACAGTAGTGATTTTATTATTAAGATCTATATATATGAAAGCCAAATACCACTCACTGACTGAACACGTAAAAATAATACAACTACGTTAAAAAGTTTGAAAATACCAACCACCACGGGCAACGCCGTACGGGTCAGCTAGTCTTTTATATATTTTAGATATTTGGTAAGGATATCTATAGAATATTTTCTGCATATCTCTGTGCTATCTGGGACGTTGATTCTATGTCAGTCAGTTAGTATTTCAGTCAGGACATTTAAATGGGGTAACTACCCCTATACAATAAACATACATTGCTCTAAATTGCAACAAACTATAAATCTAAAATTATTTAATATTGGTCTTAATTGATATAAAAAAAACCATTTGCAATTCGATTACAAGGCAAAGAAATGCAATGAAATAACTATCCTCTAAATTAAATCAAGCAATAGCGAAGCATTGCCAGATCCACTAAAGTAGATTATTAGTGATAAGGATGCAAAACAGAGGAGGTAGTCTGGTGTAAATGAAGGTAATTAGTTCCAGACATCGATCCTACAGGGACGATAAACAACAACCTCTCCGTCATTGTTAGTGGTGTTGATTGTAATGATTATTTATTGCCACTATAATAAAGGCGGGAAAGGAGGTCGTCGTGATCCGGGGAAGATAATTAACCTGCAAAGGTTGGCAATAAACAGCTGACTGCATAGCTACTGACGGCAATAAAGCGATGTGGTTTACAACAGCCTACTGCTGCTATGAGCAAGGCTTCATTATGTGTTGCAGTGAAGGAGTAGGCCTATCACTTATAAATAAAAACCATTATTGTTATTACTTGGTTGTAAAGATGTTCGTCAATTTGACCGTTTAAATATTGCTGGTATTATACGGAATTGTTGTGAATGTATTTCAATAAAAAATTCAGTAATGTCATTGAAAATTTGATACAGAAATTAATAATAAAATATTACCTTTTATGTCCGTCAAGTGATCCACTTATGTGAAAAAACACACTACCGCGGTTTCAGACGATATCACTCATCCATCATCAGGTGAAATTATCACTCCTAAGAGGTCGTCATTAACATTAAAAAATTGTCAGACATATAACAGCACAAATACAAAAACACACAAACAACGTACACATTTAACACAAATTGGAACACCCGTCCCATGTGGTCATCACAGATGCGGAGTCAGAACTAAGGTCAAGATCCCCTCCAAACATCGATGATAATCCCCACTCCTATATAAAGTCATTTGGTACTTTCATTGCAGTGTCAAATATTAAGTTGGAATTGAACAATAACTTGTCATTTAGGACATTATGCGGTTCCATTTTTACTGCCTTGTATATCTCAAATTCTTCATATACACTCATGTATTTACTTTTTTCACAAAATTTTAACACCTCCATGTTGGTTTGTAAGTCCGTGTATTTATGATCGTAGTCAATTAGGTGTGCAGCAAAATTAGATGTTATTGAAGTATGTTTAGATTTCGGCAAATGTTCCTTGAATCTCTTCCCAAATGAACGACCAGTTTGACCTACATAATATTTAGGACAGTCGTCACAATTCAATTTGTAAACTCCAGTACACTCAGCTAAGTTTTTGGTACAAACTTTATGTTGTAATTTAGTCTGTAATTTATTGTTCGTGGAGTAAGTTAAGGTGACGTTGTTTTTAGCTAATTCATTGTGTAAAGTATGATTCAAAAAATTGCCAAACTCTGTGGAGATAAACTTCTTCTTATTTGTTTCTTTGTTTAACAATGCAGGCATTATTATATTGTTTTTCTTCTTATTCCTGTGTTTATGTACTATACTATCAATTATGGAACTAGTATAACCGTTTGACACAGCTATGTGTTTTAATATTGACACCTCACTATCAAAGTCTTCTGCAGAAAGAGGAAGTGACAAAAGCCTTTGTACAAAGCTGTGATATGCCGCTCTCTTGTGTTGAGTGGGATGATGGGAGTCATTATGTATAGTCTGGTCTGTGGTGGTTGGCTTCCTGTATATTTTAAATGAAAATCTGTCTGAAATCCTAGAAATGGTTATATCCAAGTAATTTAACAATTATTTGTTTCGATTTCAAGAGTGAATTTTAATTTAACATGTAATCCATTCAGGTAGTTGGTTAAAAGATTCAATTGTCTGCTATTGCCATTGAATAGAACAATAATGTCATCAACATACCTGTGGTAAGAGATTAACTTGCTATGGTATTTGTTCGTAGAGGAACATATGTGTTTGTTTTCCATGTGATTCAAAAAGACTTCTGCCATAATACATGATAAGGGCGAACCCATCGCAAGTCCATCATTCTGTATAAAAAACTCTCCATTAAACTGGAAATAGTTTTGTTTTAATATTTCAGTAATTAGCCTCATTAATTCATTAATTGCTGAGCCAGAAAGTTTGGAATTTTCTAATAAATTTTCGTGTAAAATATTAATTGTTTCATTTATGGGAACATTTGTGTACAGGTTGACAATGTCAAACGAAGCTAAAGTATGACTTTTCAAAACTTTCATATCTTTAATTTTTTCCAATAAATCTAAACTGTTCTTCAAACAATAGTTATTTTTAAATTTTATTTCCCTCCTGATTATACATAAGTGGATCACTTGACGGACATAAAAGGTAATATTTTATTATTAATTTATTATATATCAGTGATTCGGGACCTTTTCACAAATAAATTAATAGCTCCACCACGGAGCCGAACCGCTGACGTGAGTTGAGTGAATTCGAGAAATTAATTTTATATGTTTTAGTCGTTCAACCAACTATTTGGGAAATTGATCTACTCAAGAATGCGATGAATAGCTGCTTACTATCGACCTTGTGGCTTTGGATTATAAACTGCTTTGCTTCGCTCGCAGCGTACAAACTCGGCCGTTGTCCTTGGATCAGAAGTTCCATCCATGGTAAACCCCCTACGTGGATTTCTACGAGGTACTTTTATAGTATTTTACGTTTTGATCGATTTTCGGGACACGAAAATATTTTCATACCTTTGTATCCTTTGGTCAAACTTCGGGAGTTCCACGTCGGTACTTGGAATCGTCTATAGAAGAATTCGGTATTAGACTAATTTATAGAAGCTCAGTTGGCAAAGCAGCAGCACAATATTAGGAACAATAGTTTAAAAAACGGAAGGTTTTATGGAGAAAAAATTATATAGTCTTACTGAATGAAATGCTTAGACAAGAATAATGAGCGAAGCGTAGCCAAGAGTATAACATCGCACTGAAATATAATAAATGAATATACTTGAACTGTTTCTCGTAGTTTTTTCTATGTGATCGCGAGGGAGAAGCTCGAACAATTGCTAACCATAAAAATTTAGTTTTTTGTTAAGAAAATTACGGTAAAATTTCTGTTTACAGCAAATAACTTTATAGGGTTTTCTAGAGTTGTACTGGACCAATTTAATTAATTTGATATTCTTGAAATACTTTTCTTTAGTGCATAAAAAATAATTGCAAAAAAGAACCGACGATAAAAAAAGATTACATCTAGCTTAATTACCTTATAGTTAGAGCACCTACCTCCTTAATTTTAGTGTTGTTAGTCCTTTTAGTCATTGTTGGTGTTGTTGATTGTAATGATTATTTATTGCTGACCTGAATCCTGAAGCATACGCAGTAGGTCCAGAATTATAGTTAGGGCAAATGCACTTGGATTGGTAGCGTTGACCTGGTTCCTGAGAAATGCGCATGCGGAAAGAAATTTGATTAGGACAGTGGTACTTGGATTGGGTAGGGGAATAGTTGCGACTTTCATCCTCTCGCATGCTCAGTAGGGCGAGTGTTTTTATGAGAAAACCGAATATGATTATACTTACTCGTAGTGTCATACTTGATGCCGTTGAGCTCAGGGAAGCACGGTAGCTGAGCTCTTGTCCCAGGCGACGTCGGAGGCCAGCAGAGCAGCGAGTCCCAGGTGCGAGGGCAGGAGAGAAGGTCGGCCTTATGACTGGACTCTTCGTGGATGAGGATCAGACAATCAAGTTCCTGCAATAAAATAGTAATAGTCCGGTTGTTATTGGAATTAGTTATGAGTTTATGAAAATTTCATATTTGTAACATATTATTATAATAGAGGTGTAAAATACAGCCTTGTAAGTTGTAAATGAAACAAAAAGTTTTTACTTATGTTGGTTAATTCTCCAAACCTTATAATAATGGGAAAATATAGATTACAATTTAAATTCTAGTCTTAAGACTTATTTAAAGATCAGATATATGTACGTAAAGGCACACACCATCACCTATAATTAATTCTAATTATGGCATATGTTGAAATGCCACCATTAATATTTAAATAATCAAGAGTCATCATTTCAAACAAATTTTGATGTTAAAGAGGAAACAATGTGTAACAACGGTGTAACAACAGATAATTGACTTATAATACAGTAAGCCTTTACTTTGTTTACCTAATCTTAAAAAAAACTGCTAGTTGTTAAGAATAATAACCTGATTCTAAACTTGCATAATTGGTTGCAAATAAATGTATTTTGTTTCGTTGTAGGCCTAACCTAAAATTATGTTAGGCTTTTATCCAAATCAGCTGTTTTATTTATAGCTAGGGGAAACCCTTGCGTGCTCCGCACGCAAAATCCGTTGGGCCCTTTTATACACATAATCAAGTTATGCTTTCTTTAAAATAAAGTTTTAGGATTAATAATAACCCCAAAGCTAAAAGGTAAATAATGTTAAACGTTCAAATCAAATTATTTCGTATATTTTATAACAGCAGTTAAATAATAAAGGTTAAAAGAACCTGCAAGTTTACACTTTAATAAAAACCTAACCTAAAAGTTATGTATTATGTTATGTTTTCTTTATAATAAAGGAGTAGGATTAATAATAACCCCAAAGCTAAGATGGCAAATAATGTTAAATGTTCAACATATCAAATTATTTCGTATATTTTATAACAGTAATTATAACAAAGGTTAAAAGAACCAGCAAGGCTCTCGTCTACACATTAAAAAAACCTAACCAAAAAGTTAGAAATACAAATAATTGCTTCAAAGTTTGAAATCAGGTGTTAATGGAAATATTAGAACAAACAGCTGTTTTATCTGTTATTTTATTCAATTGGTAGCTATGGTAGTAAATGTGTTGGTTCATCAGTCTAGGCCTAACTTAAGAAGTTTGTGCGACTAAATTTACAAATATTTAAATAAAAAATGTTTTATATTTCTATAAATTTAACAATCGTAAAAATAACAGTTATTAATTTGAAGTGCCCGAAAAGAGATATTTGTCCCTTAGATAGACCGGAATCAACAGATGTTATTATATCGGCTTATAAACATAAATTTTTCGTTAAAATTAAGTAGCACTATTGCATTGAAAGTAAAATTTATATATCTCAGTAGTTATTTAAACAGTAGACTGCAGAAATAACAATGCATGCAGACAAAATTCTTTGACAAAGATTCAAGTTTATAACGAAAACAAACTACTATTAATTTCAAACAATGGTCCTGGCGTGACGAGAAACTACTTTGAATATTAAATATCCTGAATGGAAAATGAAAACACAAACTTATAAGGGAATGCATTAGTCATAAGTAATGTAAATAGTATTCAAACATTGTATAGAAACTCTTTTAAAATAATACGTCTGGTTTTCTACCTCAGTGAATCGAAAACAGATTTGATGTACAGTACATATACATAAACAATATATTTACTATGCAGCACCAGATGTTTGACTTATAATACAGTAAGCCTTTTGTTTGCTTTTACCTAATCTAAAAAAAACTGTTAGTTTTGAAGAATAATAACCTGACACTATATTTGCCAAGTTGGTTGAAAATAAACGTGTTTTTGTTAATTGTTGGCTTAACCTAAGTTAAGTGTTTTTTTATCAAAATCAGCTGTTTTATTTATAATATTTGAGAACATGTGTTTGAATTGAATTACAATACAGTAAGCATTTTTTGTTGATGCTTGTTTGTGTTTGCTTTTACTTTTTTTAAATAACCTAGACAAACTTAATTTGATAAGTTGGTTGCTACGGTAAAAAATCTAAACAAACATATGTTCTGTAAAGTTTTTAAGTTTATAGTGTTTTCACCATGTAATGTTATAAGAATTTATGTGATATTATCTGAATTTCCATTATTTAACGTTTCTGACACTTGTAAAATGATTATAAGCTTAATTATAAGATTCGCGACTTACCGTCTTCAATATTCCTATTCGTCGCTAAACATCGGCCGTTTCGGCTATCCAGCCATTTTCAAGTTTATCAGGTTTCCATTCGTCATTATGAGTGCGTAACGGGACAGCGTCGTATGTGGTCGCTCACCACGAATTTAAGCAAAACGGGCGTGTAAGTGTGTTTTATTCATTTATTATGTAATCGTTGTGTTAGTTATGTGTAAGTGTTTGTGTAAGTGACGAAGGGAAACCTGATAAACATGAAAATGGCTGAATAGCCGAAACGGCCGTCGTGTAGCGACGAATAGGAATATTGAAGATGGTAAGTCGCAAATCTTATAATTAGTAATCAATATTCAGAATGACGACTAACAAATTGTTATAAGTTTAAGTTTCAAATTATGGAGGCTTCCGCCAGATTCGACTCACGAATCAAATTTTTGCTTGGCAAGTGGGCTAACTACAAATGAAACTGGGTTGTAATAATTACAGAGTTTAAGTTTAGATATTGTTCGTTATATTATTAAAATTTTCAAGATAATTTCTACAATAAATAGTTCAATATGATACAAATTATAAAACAACTAAAGGACGAAATTTGAGTTGGCCATTCTCAGTTAAAACATAGATCAACAGAACAAATTTATAAAATAATTCCTTAACAGCTAGCACAAAATATAATAACTATTCTAAATACCAACACCATTAATATTATTTTGAATCTAAATGAATGCCTTAAAATTTGTAATTTTACTCATTATTAATATTATTGAAACCTATAAAACATAGTGAATTTGAATTGGATAGTAACGCTTTTAATTATATTGAAATACAATTAACCGTGTAGTTTCTCAGCTAGATTATTTACAGAATCTAACCAATGGGATCAGAATTGATTCTAATTGCTTTTGAGTTGTTAGAACCCTCTATCAGCTAATACTTTTTTGAATAAACGGTACCAGAAACTGGAACTCACTTTCTCGCAAACATATTTAAATTATCAAACAGATTCACTGTGACTTCATAAGTATATTGTAGGTGGGGGTAGGAGAGGTGATAATAAAGGATGAGATTAACTAATAAATATTATTATTATTGACTAGAGGGGAAACTATTTGATCGATATCAAGCAAATTTGCACCAGACATGTCAATTTAGCCATAATAGATACGCGAAAAAAGGTTTCGAAATATTTTGAAAAATAAACCTCTTTTAGGCCAAAAAACCCCCAAAAATCAGTTATTATTATTATTATTAGCTAAACAAGAATTTTTTGAAAGATGCGGTTATTTGCATATGGTAGGATACATTAAGGGCTATAAATAAGCAAAATTTTATCAAAAATGTTATAGCAGTTTTTTTATAAAAATATAATAGCTGAATTTTTTGGGTTTTTTGGCCAAAAAGGGGATTGTTTTTCAAAACATTTTTTCGTGCATCTATACAGGCCTAATTGACACGTTTGGTGCAAATTTGTTGGAAATCGATCGAATAGTTTTCTCTTTAGCTTTGTAATTTTGTATACATACAGACATACAGAAATACATACAGACAAGCATACAGACAGACAGACATTTTGTGAAAAACACTTTTTGGACTCAGGGGGTTCCAAAACGGATATTTAAATAAAAATCTCAACATCAATTTTTTTTATCACTATTGGCCTACTTTATCTATACTATAGTATAGTGAGAAAGTAAAAAGTCCCTACACCAAATACTCGTCTACTCCCGTTTGTATATTTCTTCACCCACAAAATAACGCTTATAATATGTATAATATAAGCCAGAATATGATTTCGTGTGAAGGTCGGTTCAGGTTGCAGGTATTGTGGCACTTCAATTTATTTTATGTCTCTTACATCACAAGGGGTTAGAGTCCTTACGTTCTTTACCTTGGTCAGTTATGTGTCACATGGTAGGGTCTGTTTCTATTGAACCTATTTTTAGGAATGCTGGTTTGAGATGAGTTTCCTCTACATGAAATTTGTAAGTGATTACCTATGTTTGTAATCTGAAATTTTGTTTCCGATAGTTTTGTTATTGTGGGTTCTTCATTTACATCTGTACAATGGAGTTGGCAGTATTTTTGAAGTTCAGGTATTGGGTTACTTTGTAAGAGATTGTTTGCATTTT
>JAGFPH010010303.1:6153-18250 GCA_018207615.1 Philaenus spumarius | reverse complement strand
TTCGACCACTCAGCTGAACCGCCGACGTGAGCTGAACGAATTTCCAAAATATAGTTTGTGTTTTAGTGTTTCAACCAACTATATGAGAATAGTTGAATAAAATATTAGGCTAATTTTTTTACAATTCAAGCTCATTAAAAAAAGATGCAATATCAAACAGCTACTTCTTGAAAATAATAAATAATTTCATTTATTTAAATTAGAATGCATACAAGTATTTAATAAAACTAAACTCTGGTCGGCTTGATGTTTTGTTTCGTAGACAACGGAACAAATGAGAGATATAGAGAGGGGAAAGAGGGGGGAGACAATACAGCGTTGCCAGTAGTAAGCCTAACTTAGGGCCAAAAGAAAGAAGGCCAATGTCATCTTTGTTACATGCACAATCGCTTTAAAACCCCCCAAGTGCTAATTAAATCACTTTAAAGTTCTGGGCCATTTTTGAGCATCTTGCACTGTTAGTTTAACATTTTTTTTATGAAAGAATATATTTAAATAGCGCGTATTATATATCAAATTGTTCATAACAAAATGTTTTATAATCTAAAATAAAAATTATACACTTAACCACTTGGTATTAAAAAAATAACGTTCTTAGAATTGGGAAGTAAACATTTTTTATTCGTAGGAACATAGAATGTCTTGAAAATGTAGTAATATAAAATAAGAAAGATAGAAATTGTTCTAATTTTAGTTTTGAATAAGAAATGTATCACAAAAAACTTGTTAATCGAAAACATTTACTAAAAAATAAAAAAATAACACGTATGGTAATTTTTGAGAAAAATATGTTATACAGTACATGAGTAAGTATTTTTGTATACCATTTCATAAATAAACCATGTTGAGTCCATATTGGTCACTAGTATGAGTCCGCAAATGCTAAAGGTCTAATATAATAATAATTCAATAAGATATGTACAGAAAAAAAATGTTTATAGACCGACTAAACAACCTTAGTCAGTTGCGTACTCTTTACACAAACGTACACAAGCCACAGCTTACAGCTGACAATTGTCATCTGTTACTTTTTTTCTTCCAAAGATGACAAACTCGCCCTGCCTACTAGATAGAGAATTTAATTTACTTTCATTCTATGTGAAGGGCTGGTTTATCCGATAACTAACTATTAATTTCAATATATCGATTTTACGATCTATCGCACTGTGCGATAATGCATGAAGTATTGTATTGAACTATTATAATCGGTCCAGTGTATGAGGAAAGAAATAAGAAAGATGTTGCTAACTAGGAATCTATTCTAATAATTCTCTTAGTAAATTGTTTACGGGTATATTTATTGCAAAGACTAAACAAGTGTTCGTGTAATATTTTAAACGAATTTAAGAGTGGTTTCAGACCTGGTTGCTCAACAATCAATTCCTGTAAAAGCTAGTGTACTTCTGTAAGTGAGTAACATATAATATAACAGCTGATTTCATACAGCATCCGTAAAATTTTAATGATAAAACAAAACCCAGTGTAGATTATAGTTTGGGGTTATGTTTGCAAGTTCAATCATTATAATTTATTTTGAAGTTGATTGTTTTAGTGTGAGTTATAGAACTAATGTATGCTATAATACGTTATAAGATTTGCTTTGAGGTTATAAACTGTATATAAGTACAACCTTTTATCTTCAATATATTAGTGTATACAAATTTAAAGAAGAGATACCTATTCGTTTAACTTCGGAAACATTCGATTATTAATTTCTTCACTATAATATTGATAACTTCTAAATCATTTGATCTAACAATATGAAATGCAAAGCAATTAAAATATAATATGTTTATATTTCTTTAAATACAAAGTTTTAACAAATAGGCCTAGATGAAGTCTGTTGTTTTTAAATAGTATTTCTTTGCATGATGTGTATCTAATTAATCTGCCTGTAATTTTCCCTGGGGCTTACTAGGCTATTCTAATATTATAAAAAAGTTTTTTTTTTCGTATGTAGGGGGTAATCTCTCGAACTACGTAACCGATTGAAACAATAGTTTTACTAATACAAATGTACACTATCCCTAAACAACATAGGCTATAGGCCTAATTCATCTTAGGTTATTCCTAGACTGATGTACCAACACATGTATTTACATTTATTACCATAACAACCAATTGAATAACAGATAACACAGACGTTGCTCTAATATTTCCAATAACAGCTGATTTCAAAAATTAAAACAATTATTTGTATTTCTAACATTTAGGTTAGGTTTTTATTAAAGTGTACACCTAAACCTTGCTGGTTCTTTTAACCCTTATTATATCTGCTTTTGTAAAATATACGAAATAATTTGATTAGAGCAATTATCATTATTTACCATCATAGCTTTGGGGTTATTATTATTCCTACACCTTTATTATAAAGAAAACATTACATGATTATGTGTATAGAAGGTACCAACGAGGTTGGCGTGCGGAGCACGCAAGGGTCTCACATTGTATGAAATAAAATGCAATTAAAAAATAATTCGACCACGCAGCTGGACCGCTGACGTGAGTTCAGCAAATTTCAAAAATTAAGTTTATAGGCCTATGTTTTAGAGTTTCAACCAACAATTTGGGAAATAGGTCTACTCACGAAGGCGTTGAACAGCTGTCTGTGTGTACGTAATATATTAGTAGAATTTGTTTGCGCCTAGTGGCCTCGCGAGTTTGCACCACTTGGCTTCGAATCCGGTACTTGTATGGTAATTTACGTTTTGGTCGATTTTGTGGGAACCAAGCGAGCTATAAGGTCGCGTAAAAAAACTAAATTTGCAGAATAACATCCTACATTTATATTTTTAGAAAAAACTTTAAAAAATCTTCATTCTCGTAGTAAAAATTTAAAAAAATAGTTACTTCCAGTCATAAAACGTACTTCCGGTTGTTGAATTTTTTTTGGCTAACTAACTCGTCCAAGCGACTTAGACAACCAACATGTGTACCAAATTTGAACCAAATCGAACTTAAAATGCGGTCGCTAGAGTGCGAACACATATATATTTATATATGCATTTTAATTACACCCCAAAACGTGTTCTGGGGACCATGATCGGTGCTCATTTGCTACTCCCGACCTTGATTCTCACCATAAGGGCCACTGCAATAGCTCATTTTTCCTATGGAAATTCGCTAATAATATTTGTATATTTCTTTAAATATATAAGAACGTATATAAATATAAAGTTTTAACAAATAGGCCTACAGTTTTATAATCCTTATAATTGTACACATTTACCGAATTGAAATAGCCGTCAGCATAGGTATTAGGTAGGCCTAGATAAGTGTGTTGTTTTTAAATAGTTTTAGTTTTTTAAATATGTATTTCTGAAGTGCATCTAATTAATTTTCCTGTGATTTTTCACGGGGGCTAGTAGATTATAATCTTAGCATTGTGAATCTTTTTGGTTTACATAATTGAATAATTATGTTTCAAAGTGTAACTTGTAAAATTCATTTATGTCTACGAAACATTTAATTGTGGGGCGTGCAGCTTAAGAAGATAAGAAAGGAACTTGTCATGTGTTACGAGGCTAAATTTATAAATGATATCCAAGGATCGAACAGATATATGTTAGGGAGCTGCGGTATGGGACGACCAATAACTATTTGTATAACGATTTGCCGACAAGACAGTTTAAAGTCAGAGGAGAGTTGTTATTGTACACCTTTAAATAACAACGACGAGGATGATAAAGATGTTATAAATATGCACAGTGTGCAGACAAGTTGAGAACGAGGATATACATCACTTCCTTACTGTTTCTTCAAGATACGAGGATTTAAGAGAACGGAAAGGACTGGCGTTTGTTGGCTGATTTTATTGAACATTTATTTATGAATCTCAGAGTTGGAATTGTGCAGTAAATTTATTTTCTTATCTCATTTAAAGTATAATTGCAAATTTCTAATCAATGTTAGCCATAGACGTTTATTGTTAGCGAATTTCCATGGGAAAAATGAGATATTGCAGTGGCTCTTATGGTAAGACCCAAGGTCTGGTGTAGCAAATGACCACCGATCATGGTCCCCAGAACACGTTTTGGGTTGTCATTAAAAATCATAAGTATATATGTGTTCGCACTCTAGCGGCCGCATTTTAACTCCGATTTGGTTCAAATTTGGTACACATGTTGGTTGTGTACGCCACTCGGACGAGTTCGTTAGCCAAAAAATCCAACAACCGGAAGCTCGTTTTTGGCGGAAGCAACTATTTTTTTGAGATTTTTCCTAATAGAATGAATTTTTTTTTTTAGTTTTATTTACAAAAATAAATTTAGGATTTTACTCTGCACATTTGTTTTTTACGCAACCTTAAAACTGGTTTGGTTCCCCCAAAATCGATCAAAACGTAAAATACCATAGAAGTACCCGGTTCAAAGCCACGTGGCGGATTCTACCTAGGGGTTGGCGTGCGAAGCACGCAATGCTTTATGTATTGAAGATAATCCTAATATGCGGAATGGCGTGCGAATCATTTTGCAGCTATTCAGCACCGTCGTGAATAGACCTATATTTCCCAAATTGTTGGTTGAAACCATAAAACAGAGGCCTATAAACTTAATTTTGGAAATTTGCTCAATTCACGTCAGCGGTTCAGCTGCGTGGTCGAATTATTTGTTTTTTTTTAGGTATTTGTTGTAAAGAATCCAGTTTTTTTTTTTCAATAAAAAATTAGTGAATTTTTTTTAATTATTATTTTTTTATTTTTATTGTGCCTAATCTAAGTACTCTTTAGGAAATATAAAGCTTGAATTCTTTTTTTTATGCGAAAACGATGGGTTGTTATCATGGTATGGAAAACGAATAAGTAATTAAGATATATACGATCACACACAGGCATAAATTCAACTTTTAAATTACACACACTACGGACACAATGAGATAAAAAAACAACGATAACAACAAACAATTAAACAATAACAACTTGTCACAAGGCTGTAAAGGGCCTTGTTTCATAACAATGATTAAAACTCTAATTAAAGTAAGAAGTAATAAATCTTAACATTGTATTTGCGTTATGTAAATGTTATTGTTTTCAAATGTTTCCAATTACATTCAACCGATGGAGGAATGCTAACACCATATTAATGATTAGCCTGAGCTGAATTACTTACATTATTTCCGTCACGTGACTTTCTTCTCTTTTTTATATGACTCGTTTTGGAGATTTACTCCATCATCAGACACTTATCACTCTTGCGAGGTCATCAAACATTACACAAGAATCACGCAAACACTAACATTGAGTACATATTAAAAAGCTTTCTACGCGTGGGATGCATCCCGTATGTTGGTCCAAGGTCAACTAACTGTCGTTACAAGGTGCCCAGAGGGTACGAAATATATCAACCATCAAAGAATTCACTGCGCTTCTTCAAAGAGAGGATACAGACGAGATAAACTCCGGGATAAGAAGACGGAACTCTTGGGAAAGATACCAAACAACACCTCCGCAGAACCAATCTAAAACTAACAATGGAAATAATTCTAGAGACATGACACGGCTATACAATCAGCACACACAACAACATCAGGATCGCCCACCACTCAGAAGTCATCCGTAACAACAAAACCAAAATGGAAGGTTCACAGGCAACAGACCATTTTGCAACAATCAACCAATGGATAGCAGTTATAAGAACAATCAGAAGTGTCACGGATACCAGCAAAATAGACCACCAATGCCAATACAAACCCGATTTAACTTTCCGCCACCAAGATCTAATAATGCATACCCAACCTCCAAACAACGACGGATCTGTCATATGATCGCCACGAGAGGACAACAACCAACAAATGATGAAACACAACCACCAATAACCAGCCAAAAGGACACCAGAGCCCCAGCAACCAGCCGTGGAGAGGAAAACTCCAACGCGCTGGTGAAGGAGTAAATCGTTGCGAGATCAGCGGAAGTATGGAGCCGAATATACAGGAAGAGAGACCAGAGGTTCCAGAATCTTCACCAGCGCCAATCCAACAGACAAATTTGGACAAAAAAAGTACAGCAAACAACAAATACAAGTATTTAATCTATACTGTGATAGAAATTTTCTATTAAGACGAAGACCAGCCGACGCAGCTAGAACCTGTAATAAACAGAAACTGTCCAGAGATAATATTAGATATAAATGGTATGAAAACTAGAACATTGATTGATAGTGGGAGCAGTTTATAGTGCATTTCGGACACATGGTTTCAAACGAACAAAGCAAAATTAGGACATTTTGAGGAACTTCCAGTAACAAATACATTTATTACAACGGCACTAAACCAGAAATCAAAGAGGATCACAAGAATTCTACTTCTAAAGGCTAAGATCGTTAACTATGAATTTGACCTTCAATGCATAGTAGTACCATATTTGGTGAGGGAATGTATAATTGGTATAGACATGATTAGAATATTAAGAATGGAATTAAACTTTAATACAAGCACAATGGTCATAAAGACGAATAAAAGTGAACAAATTGAATTAAAGTTTGGCGATGACGATAAAGAAATGATTAGTTGTAAAATTATATGTTATAATGAAATTTGGAATGAAGAGTTAAATATAAAGGAAGAACAGTTCCTAGAAGTAGATGCCAGACGCCAATTGAGTGAGAACAAAATAATAACCGAAACTCAAAAGGAAAAACTTATTAAACTTATGTTAAAGTATAAAAATGTATTTTCCGAAATACCTGGTAGATGTAACTGTTACCAACACACCATTAATATAAAAAATCCACAACACTACTGAGTGAAGATACTCCATCCCAATGTACCAACAATTTATTTTGGACCCCTTAAAATAGCCAAACAAATCGGAAAATCGACTTATGCGCTAACAGACTTAGACAACAAGAAAACATATGGACCATATAACATCTCTCTCCTGAAAAATATACAAGCAACGACTCCATACAACCAACAATAAGACCCAACCAGAACCAAGACAACGAACCTACATAAACAACTACCCCAATGTCACGTGTTATCCCCATTATAAACAATATTTTCCCCCATCATAAAGTATATTCCCTATTAACAATTGTGTATCCCCAAAAATAAACAATGTGTACCCTGTGAAAAACAATATGTGAACTATGTGTATATACCTACCATAAGACAAGTGATTTTTCACCTTTTATAAACTGTGATCCCAATATTAATATGTTTCCCCATGCAAAACTATGAAAACTTATCAGTGAAGTACCCCATTAACTATATAACTTGAAACAGACAGTGATAAGTGTATTCCCAGATGTGTATATTCAAATGTGTTTCCCATTGTGCCCCAAAAAAATAAAATCTTACAAAATGAACAATGTGTATAACAAAGCCAATACTGAACAGTGTAGAAATAATTATGTATATTTTATGTTTAGTAATTGTATCCATAACGAAAGAATTGTTAATGTTAAGAATTATTGCTACTACCACATGTTAGATGATAGGATGTTGTTTATGTTAATTAGATGTAATTGTCACTTAGCAAAATGATTTATGTTCAAGGAATTTCACAAAATCAATTTGTAGGGCAATTATAATGTTCCAACCACATCTAGATCTAAGACAAATATTTCAATAGCCTATATATTTATTTGTATTTATATTTCAAAGACCTAAAAATCATTGCCTAGCGCATTTGAAACATTGTAAACAAAAACCTGACCTCTTTGAGATTGCTATTCACATAGCCTAGAAAAGCCTAAGTGAAAAAACTAGATAACCTTTCCAAACTATTGAAATTAATAAAGCCGTATAAACAAGAAACCATTAACGTATCAGAATCAATGCAAAATGTATCAGATTACTAAATTAAACCACTATGACAAATGTTAAATATTCAAATTTAGCCTAGAATATAATACACAACACCCGATGACGCCAATTAGCAAAATTATTATATAATTTCACCATAATCACTGAAACATTAAGCATATACAAAAATCCATTTATTTAGTTAAGTTATATTTATTTCATAAACCATCCTTTGTAAATTAGCAACTAATCGAATTAGGCTAGATAAATCGCAAACGCTATGTTGATAAGTACATTCGACAAAACAGATGTCTGTAAAATGACTTAAGTTACAACAAAAATTAAATGTAAACGTATATCTAGAACGATAACCAAAACATGTTTATTGAAATTAAATTATAAAGAAGTTTTAGATCGTAAGATTCATTATGTTATTATGAAGGTAGAAAAACTAATTGTAAATGTAAATTACCATAGAGAACAACAATTGCCTAACAGCTGACAAAGTCCAACGAGAGATACATTATTATTCCGCGGTAATAGTAAATTTATTTAAAAATAATATTTCAATGTAACAAAACTATTACGTAATGCAACAATAATTATTCTAATAAATAATTATCGATAATAAATATGCAAGTGTACAAATATAGCAAATAGTAGTGAGAACTATATTATTCATCAGTGTATAAATAAGCTAAGTTCGTCCGCAAATTAGAACAGACATAACTTTAAGACGGTCACGTGGTCACCGATAACCAATCAAAATACGAGTTTTTCCGTGATGGAGGAGGTAAAACCCGTACTAGGAGGAAGCGGCAAGGTTTTGAATAAGAAGGACGCGGAGTTAGTCTGAGGAAGAAGACATCCAGATACGTTTGCAAAAGCGAGACTCTTTTTAAAAGTGTTTTTTAATTGACAGTACAGTGGTAAATTCAGTGGTTTTCGACAACAGAAACTGGTATAATCTGTTAAAAACATTATTAAACAAAGTGAACCTATTTAAAATTCTCAGAAACTAAAATTAAGCTTAATTTCCAAAAATATTTAGACATTAATTTTGGACTATTAGAATCAAATATTAAATTCATGAATGCGTATATTATAAAGGACAAAGTGGCGGATTCCTCCTACGCATCAGAAACCCGTGGGTTAACTTAGAATGGCCAATGCGTAGACGAGAGACTACCACTTCCTCTCGACGGCTTTGGCGGTTTGAGGATATCCATGGCCGAACGGTATCTTTAATTTGGCGGAGTTTATTTCCTTGCACTGCTACTCACTCTTCATCCCACTGTCTAAACAGGGCTTGTATGAAAGAGGACATACAGTCGGACGACATTACTCTATTCACGATAGGCTGTAAGGAAGTGGCTAGTCTGCTTTGATGTATACCGGCGTGACCCGGAACCCAGCAAAACGACACCACCACTCCACGTAGCCAAAGTCTGTGCATGGAGCACAAAATATCTTTGACCAAAGGGTTAGGAGAGTGCATATCTTGAATGGACTCAAGTGCACTTTTTGAATCTGAACATATAAGAAGGTGCTCCGGTGTTACTATTACAATATTGAGGGCCTTGAATATTGCAAGAATTTCTGATGAATATACAGAAGAGGAGGATGGTAACCCATAAGTGAAGCTGTTTCCTGACAGAACAATTGCCCATCCGACTCTATTGTCCAGTTTAGAACCATCAGTGAAAATAATCTGACTTAATGGGTAAAGTTTTTAAATGGATACAAATTCCTGACGGTAAACAACATTTTCGACGGATGTAGTTTGTTTTCGATACCTAGACAGTGAGTATAAACATGAGGCTTTCTAATCGACCATGGAGCGACAAAACATGGTGCATTTTCATATGTAAGAGGTGGTGCAACACCCACATTATTGAGGATACATATGGTTCTGATTCCATAGGGAGCAGTAGATTGTTTACGGAATTCTTACTGTGCAAATAATGGATTGTTAAATACAATATCATTTGAAGGGTGCAAAGGTTTGGAGTGCAAATTACACACATCACAATTAAACTTAGCATATCTATACTTATAAAAGCCAAATACCATTGACTCATTGACTCACTGACTCATCACAGTTTCTCCAAAACCACGTGGCCTACAAACATGAAATTTTGCACTAATACTCTTTATAGGCTCTAGACGCGCACTAAGAAAGGGTTTCCGAAAATTCTAAATTTTAGGGGGGGTTTTGGGGGCGGTCAAAGTTACTAAATCACGATTTATCAAAACCTACAGAACGTATTGGAATGAAATTTGGTATGTAGTTTACTCTAGGGCCATAGATGATCGCTAAGAAAGGGTTTCAAAAAATTCGAAATTTTAGGGGGGTTTGGGTGGTCAAAATTACAAAAACACGATTTCTCTAAAACCATCGAACGGATTGGAATAAAATTTGGTATGTAGTTTCCTCTAGGGCAATAGATGCTCGCTAAGAAAGGGTTTCCGAAAATTCGAAATTTTAGGGTGGTTTTGGGGGGTCAAATTTACTAAATCACGATTTATCAAAACCTACTGAACGGATCGGAATGAAATTTGGTATGTAGTTTCCTCTAGGGCCATAGATGCTCGCTAAGAAAGGGTTTAAAAAAATTCGAAATTTTAGGGAGTTCTTGGGGGGGTCAAAGTTACTAAATCACGATTCCTCTAAAACCATCGAACTGATTGGAATAAAATTTGGTATGTAGTTTCCTCTAGGGCCATAGTTGCTCGTTAAGAAAGGGTTAAAAAAAATTCGAAATTTTAGGGGAGGTTTGGGGGGTCAAAGTTACTACAAAAATCCATCGAACGGATTGGAATGAAATTTGGTATGTAGCTTCCCCTACGGCCATTGTTGCTCGCTATGAAAGTTTTTAAAAAAATTATAAATTTTAGGGGAGGTTTGGGGGGTCAAAGTTACTACAAAAAACCATCGATCGGATTGGAATAAAATTTGGTATGTAGCTTCCTCTAGGGCCCTAGGTACTCCCTAAGAAAGGGTTTTAAAAAATTAGAAATATTTGGGGGTTTGGGGGGTCAAAAATACTAAAAAGAAACAACGAACGGATTGGAATGAAATTTATTATGTAGCTTCCTCTAGGGCCCTAGGTGCTCGCTAAGAAAGAGAGTTTATAAAAAAAATCTAAATTTTAGGGGAGATTTGGGGGGGGGTCAAAGTTACTAAAAATCCCCATAAGAAATACATATTGTAATATATTTATTGATATAATATATTTTTTGATAATATACATTTAACTTTGATTTGTCTATCCGTGCAAAGCCGGGTCGGGCCAGCTAGCCCTATAGCCGGGCTTATGGTAATCTATAAAAGCGAAATACCACTCACTCACTCATAACGATTTTTCAAAAACTACCGAACGGATTGAAATTAAATTTGTTATGTAGCTTCCTCTAGGTGCTTACTAAGAAAGGGTGTGAAACATTCGAAATTTTAAGGGAGTTTTGGGGAGATCAAAGTTATTAAATCACGATTTCTTCAAAACTACCGAACGGATTGGAATGAAATTTGGTATGTAGCTTCCTCTAAGTGTTTCATGAAAAAGAGTTTTAAAAAAATCGAAATTACAGGAGGTTTTGGGGGGTAAAAATGACTAAATCACAATTTCTCCAAAAGTACCTAACAGATTGGAATTAAATTTGGTATGTAACTTCCTCTGGGGCCATAGGCGCTCGCTAAGAAAGGGTTTAAAAAATATTGGAAATTTTAGGGGGTTTGGTGTGTAAAAATGACTAAATCACGATTTCTCCAAAATTACCGAACAGATTGGAATGCACTTTGGTATGTAGCTTCCTCTAGGGCCATAGGTGCTCACTAAGAAAGGGTTTTAAAAAAATTGGAAATCTTAGGGGGGGGGGGGGCTCAAAGTTGTTAAATCACAATTTCTTTAAAACCACCGAACGGATTTGAATGAAATTTGGAATGTAGCTTCCTCTAGGGCCATATGTGCTCACTAAGAAAGGGTATGAAAAATTTCGAAATTTTAGGAGAGGTTTGGGGGGATCAAAGTTACTAAAATCATAACTTCAGATCTTTTATTATTATGACAATAGTGCTTTTATTATTTAAGATCTATACATATATAAAAGCCTAATAGCACTCACTGACTGAACACTTAAAAAGAATACAATTACGTTAAAAAGGCTGAAAATACCAACCACCACGGGCAACGCCGTACGGGTCAGCTAGTATAAATATATATACAAATCAAATAAACTGACCCACTGATCACGATTTCTCAAATACTAGTGAACGGATCGGAACGAAATTTGGTATGTAGCTTCCTGTAGGGCTATAGGTGATCACTAAGAAATGTTTTTAAAAAATTCGAAA
>JAGFPH010010302.1:20825-31695 GCA_018207615.1 Philaenus spumarius | reverse complement strand
GCCTTATAGTTTTTTTTTTGCAGGATAAAAACTCTCCCTGAAGGACCCGAATTGTCCCAGAGTAGTACACCATACATTAGCATTGAATGCAGTAGGCCATAGTATGTTAGAAGAAGTACTTCCGAACTAACACACTGCTTTAATTTTCTTAATAAATAAATTACCCTAGATAGTCTTTGCAAAGATTTGCTACCTGAGATTCCCAGGTAAGCTTACTGTCCAAATGCATACCCAATAATTTAACAGTATTGAATGTTTTATTTTCCAATATAGTGGGACTAAGCGAGAAGATTGTGTGTTCGGTATTGTCTTCATTAATTTTACCGTGATCGTACCGTGTTTGGTGTGATTTTTCTTGGAATTGCACGAAGTTTACACATATACTGATGTCAGTAATTAAATTGTATATTTTAAAGAAGTAGCAATTACACACTGAGAGCCCCAGTGTATGAGTCATGTACCTAGCGGGTGGGACGGACGCAGGCAACTGCATTGCTGTGCTTGTGTGTGTAGAGTATACATTACAACGAATAACCTTTGTTTTGAATAATTGTGAATTCTTCGTTGGAGAATAAGTTATTTCCACCTACTGGAAGTCTTATAGGCAATCTCACTTTGTTTGGCCTAGGTGAAATAACTATGTGTCGAATATTCAGTTCACTGACTATTCTGACAAGAAACTTTACTTTATACTTCCAGTAATTTATTTTTAATTTTAGCTCAGTAAGAACACAAGTTAATAATTTTACTTTTTGTAAACCTCTGAAGAGTGAGTACACTGGAACTAACCTTGTAAATTGCTTATTTGTGCTTGCAATTATTTTATGAAATTTCACTTTATCAATTCTTAATCTAAAATTCATAAACTATTGGGATATTTGAATATTAGGTGTTTTTGTAAATAATAACCTTTTATAAAACAAAATAAAATTTTAATACTTTCCTTTTTCTAATTTTAAACATAAAACAAAATTCTTGTATTTAATATTTTCCAAATAAAACCAAATAATAACTTTCTTCTCAAATAAAATAATAACTTTTTAAAACTATAAGGCAGAACTAATCTCTTAATTTATTATAGTTTACTTTAATATTTTATTATTCAATTGAATTTAATTTATACTTTAATGAAAATTTGAATTTACGATTTAATGAATTTATTTCTTTAATTAACTACAAATATTTCTTAATCTAACATCCTAAGTAACCCAGTATTTAAAATAAATTTATTTGAATTTACTTCAGGCAATTTAATGGGGACTAACGTATTTTACGCTTCTACCGACCTTTTCACACTTGTCCAGGCGTCGCGACGTTGGTGGTTAAATCCGCGAACGCTGTCTAGTGATGACAAGCTACAGATGTTCTGCGTGCTGATAGAGTTGTCTTGTGGGTGAAGGTGGAGTCCTGTAGGGTTGTCTGGATGTATGATGGATGGCTTCTTAAAGATGGATGGGGTGATGCCGTGTCTGCTATCCCGGTTCGTCTATTCCCTCGTAGCTACAGTTGCATGTCCTGGTGGCTGCCTGGTGGTGTCCTAGAGTCCTGTCTGGAAGCTATACGAATCACTCCATGTATCAGCTGTCCTGTAGGCTATGTTTTTCCTCCAGAAAATCCCAAGTTAGGCCAACTTGTATAGACTAAGTTGCCACTGAAGTTCTTGTAGAGTTAATGCGGTGTCTATTGCTGCATCCCAGATGATAACCGCAATGCCGTATCTTCTTACTTGTTATAAAAATTTAAAGTTTGACGAAGAAAATACTCAGCTTCTAGCACGCTAAAGTATTTTATAAAAAACAAGTATCTGCTCTCGATGCGTCAACTTACATCGCAGAAATAATAAGGCTCGATGCGTGATGTTACATCGAAGAATAATAATCCTCCCGAGTTTCCCCGAGCAATCGTTTATATAAGGTTTTTCGGCACTATTTCATTGCCAACCTAAGCTTTCTACCACTGTATTTCCCTAATGCTTTAAAATCCATTTTTTCACCAATTTCAAACTTCTAGTCTACGTAACTTTTCATCCTGAATTTTATTATAATTTTCTCATAATTTTGTAACATGATTTAGCCTTTGTTTTAATTAAGTTTCTATTGTTTCTTTGAGTACGCCCCTTTTCGTAAACTGGTCACCCTGTTCCCCTTCCATCAGTCTTGTCTTTGGACCTCCCCTCTACTGTCTTGCGTTCTTATCTGGCTTCCCTCAGTTTTGTGCTATGGAAATCCTTTTTCCATGTAACTCTTCCAGGGTTTATCCGATTTTCCTGAAACTGACCTCATTTTCCTCAGCTCGTTGTTACCTTTCCACACGAACTCGAGTGACGTTCGTACGACTCCTGGTTCGCGTACACGACCCGCGCGCGTTTTTCCGCGGCGATTTTTCCCGGGAAAGTCTTAATTTTACACTTCTTTCGGTTTTTCTTTTTCCACTTTTCTTGTCCGTTGGTTTTCATTTACTAGCCGGATTTTCATCTCATTTCTGCTTCTGGTTGTCTTGCTGTGAGGTTAGGGACTTCAACGATTTTTCACAAACTAGGGTTTTACTTTACTCCCGAAACATATTTCAAATACTGGATTAATTTTACATAACTACTTCGTTTGCATACTATTTACTATTTTGAATTGTTAAAAGTTTGAGTTTAAATTTTCCATTAGCTGTAAAGGCGCAAATTCTATCACCTTTTTCCTTTTATAAATTTTCTAGTTTTTCTTTTACATTATAAATTACATTTATCAACACTAAAACTTGTTTTAGTTGGAATTTAAAAAACTTTATTTTTAACCTACTTTTTTATCCTTTAAACTTTATGAATTACCATTAACTTTTTTATATGACAAAATTTCGCTAAAACTTATTTCACCTTTATTTTAGGTCTTTTTAAGAAAAGCCTAAAAAACCTTTTCTTTTTTAAATTAGAGGAATTTTGAAAATTTTCTCATTCTTTGAAAGCTCGTATCTTACGTAACTTTATGATTTTTTAATATCTAATCTTGCAGTCAACGCACCCGCGGTTAGCGTAATGCATTTCCCGAAGATTTTTATTTTTTATTCAAATCTTGGATTTTGGCTTCCCGTAGGAATCTTTTAAGTAATTTTTATAAGTTCCCAATCCTTTTCAGACAGGCAGGGTCCAAAAGTTTAATTCTACCCGATAACAGACCGCCCGCGTATACATGCTGATCTCGTGACCTACATTTGGCTTTAACTCCCGGCAAGTCCATATTATTCAAATTTACAAAATTAATTGCAAATTTAAACTCAAGACCTACAACGAGTTTTGTCCGTTGTAACATACATATACATTTTAATGACACCCCCAAACATGGGCTCCCATATAATATTTTCTAGGGGGGGGAGCTACCGGGGTATGGGGCTTAACACGTCCACTGCTAAGGACGCACATGTGAGCTTGACACTGAACACTATTAGAAGCGGCTGACGCACAGTGCATTGCATGCCAACCCCCGTTTCGGGAGTATTTTAAATACACAGTGCATTGCGTGCTTCGCACGCCAACACTCGTATTGATTTAGTATTTTCAATACACAGTGCATTGCAGCTCATGCTTGAACTCTTGTAAAAAATATAATAAGTATGTGTATAATCAAACGGCACATAACATTTAAAACATATTTTAGTGCTAATCTCTAAAGAAAAATGCCTGACTATAATTAATAATATGCGTATTTTACTTTCCCACGGCCCCCCTCTGCCCATTTGTATGGGCGCCCATGCCCCCAAAACGTGTTCTGCGGACCATGATTGGTGCTCATTTACTACTCTTGACCTTAAGTCTCACCATAAGGGCCACTTTTTTTAAGTCTACATAGTTCATTTCTTCTATGTAGGCCTATCTTATAAGGAATAAATGTACAAAATTTCAGCTAACTAGCTTTAAGGAAATTATAACATTTAATATTTATTGTTTTAGGGGTTGTTTCAACCCTTGAATCGAAATTGAATCTAGCCTGTTTTAATTAGGGATAGTGTAGCTTTTTATTAGTAAAACTATTTTTTCAATCGGTTCAGTAGTTCCAGAGATTACCCCCTACTTACAAACAAATTTTACCTCTTTGTGATATTAGTATAAATATGGGCAATTGCATCCCCTAGTATAAAAAACCATCTGGTAATACAAGTTCTAGATTCTGAATTTTGTGCAACACTCTAAAAAAAGTTTTACAAAGCTTTAAAATGCAACCACAACTGCACAATAAAGTCTAAATATAAATCAGCAGTCAGCCATTGCACGCCAACACCTATGACAAAGAATGGGGTGGCTACCCCTATCCATCATCCGTAGACTTGATAGGCTGACATCTCTTTTTGTGTTTCTAGGTCGGCTCCAATACTGTACATGGGAAGTCTGTACTTCAATAGTTCATTGTTGTTTTGCATCGCAGTCTACCGGATGATGTTGTGAGGGGGGGGGGGATTTGTTATTTTGGATTTGTTGTGTACTTTGAACAGTAATTAATTGTTACTTTAAAAACAGCAGGATATAGTATGTGTGTTTGAACTGAATCCTGAAGTTTAGTTACGTTTCGGTCATACGCCATCTTCAGGACGTTAGCCTTTTGTTAGAATAATGTTTGGACAGTGTTTCTGTTTTATAAATGTCTATAATTTATGTCTAAAGTGGTACAGCTAGATTAACAAATAATTAACACTTGACTGATTTTATAACACACTGTTATTACGTTATAAATTATTATGTTTTAAATATAAAATGTTAAACAGACATGTGTCCAGGCTTGGTTTATATTTTAATATACAAAAATCCGGGGAACTGTTACGAAATCTTGTACCGGATATATACTTACTTCTGTTTATATACTTGTATTCCTGTAAATATTTGACTTAGCACGAGGTCTGCGTACATAGGCCTGCTTAACTTTGTTAACTTCAAATTTAGTCGTTCTCAATTTATAATTAAACGTGGCAAAATATGTTTTATTTAGAAATTACCGTTAATAATTTCCTACTTTTCACTGCGTTTTATTACAAATTATGGAGTGGGATTTTACAGCAAACATTTTTTTAGTTACGTATAAGTGCCCATACTTGGGGCAGTGTTATAGTATGTACAAACAGTCGTGCGCTCTAAGCCATAAAATCGATCCTCGCTCCCACACGCTCACACGGCCTACCTGCTTAATGGTTCTCTTAAAAATCACCAACTAGACCTTGTGCCACAAAATCAACATTTTATACCGTCAACTTTACTTAATTTTTACTCTATTTACTGAACTCTAAATATTATGCCTTGCAAAATGAGTCCAAACAAGGTACAATTGTGACAATTCTAAACGGTTTTACGGTCAGTCGGTTACAAAATCATAAATTTGACTACTTAAAAATGGTTATTGACGTTTTATTTGAATTAGCACGATCACAATAACATATATAATTACAGTAATTCTAGTAAAGATTTCAAACGTATGCAAACAACAAAGAAACTAAATCAGTAGTAAATGAGCACCAAGCATGGGCCCCAGAACACCTTTTGGTGTTTCATTAATAATTATATATATGTGTTCGCACTTTAGCGACCGCATTTTAAGTCCGATTTAGTTAAAATGTGGTACACACGTTGGTTGTCTACGTCGCTCGGACGAGTTCGTTAGCCAAAAAAAATCCAACAACCGGAAGTACGTTTTTTGACTGGAAGTAATTATTTTTTTAAATTTTTTACGAGAATGGAACTTTTTTAGAATTTTATCTAAAAAATTAAATGTAGGATATTGTTCTGCACATTTTGTTTTTTTACGCTTATAGCTCGCTTGGTTCCCCCAAAATCGATCAAAACTTAAAATACCGTAAAAGTACCCGGTTCGAATTTTACCGCGAGGGCATCTTCTAAACCGAGGCCGACGTCCGAGTTTGTACGCTGCGAGCGAAGCGAAACTCAACCCTAGGCCGCAAGGTCGAGGTGCAAACTGGCAAAGCGAGTTTTTCCGCTGTTGGCTTAGGTGCAAAAAAAATCTGCTGATATGTTTCGTACACATAGGCGTTCGGGACGATCGTGAGTAAAACAATTTCCCAAACAGTCGGTTGAAACCCTAAAAAATATAAACTTAATTTTGGAAATTTGCTCAACTCTGCTGTTCAGCTGCGTAGTCGAATTATTTAATTTTCCGTGTGAAAGATGTATTTAACAATGTATTACTAATTCAAAAAGTACTAAGGTAGACCATAGTTTTCATATATTTCCTTTCATCCCACCCATTTTTTAAATATGTCTATTGGAGTCTTAAACTATAGTCTGTACAAACAATCATGCGCTCTGAGCCATAAAATCGACCCTCGCTCCCACACGCTCAGACACGCTCACGCGGCCTACCTGCTTAATGGTTCTCCTATTAATCACCAACTAGCCCTTGTGCTACAAAATTACATTTTTCTAACCGTTAACTTTACTTAATTTTTACTTTCTCCACCCTATACGTAGTATATGGAGAAAGTATTGTTTTCGTAAAAATGTTCGAATTTGAATTTTCAGTTGAATTATCTGTTTTGGTGCTCCCAGAACCCCAAAGAATTGTTTAGTGCAATTATCTGTGTTGGTGCTCCCTGAACCCAAAAATATTTTTAGTGGAATTTTTTGTTTTGGTGCTCCCTGAACCCAAAAAAGTGTTTTTAGAGTGGTGTCTTTCTGTCTGTATGTATACACGACCAGAGAAGGACACTATTGGCCCGATTTTCATGAAATTTGGTATGTAGGTACTAAACCCTAATATCTCCAGGCGTTTTTTCATTTTTTGGAATTTTTAATTTTTAAGGGTAATTTACCCCTAAAAACCCATAAAAAACGACGAAAAAGCAAATTTCTCAAAAACGGCTCTAACGATTTTGATCAAATTTTCAGTATTTATAGTGCTTAAGATGCCAAACAAAATGACACCGCCCGCTTTTATCAAAACTTCGGCGTTTTATAACTATGGGGAAATGTTTAAAAATAAACAAGTTTGTGTTGTCAATCTAGCATCGCGGCGGCGGCCGCACGGGGTAGCACCACGGTAGCGAGCACGGCCAGTAATTCAAAGGTCGCGCGGTCGAATCCCGCCTGGGACAATAATTTTTTTATACGATTGACGTAGGTAGAATATTATTTTTTTGTTTTGTTCTAAAAAGTAGTATACCTAAATAAAATGATTAAAAACAATATTATTTTGACTACAGTAAGTTGGGAGAAAGTTTGTGTCAGTTAACTGATACCGTTTATTATTCTAATTACTGACCTCTAAATATTATTCCTCGCAAAATGAGTCCAAACACGGTACAATATTGTGACAATTGTAAGCGGTTTTACGGCCAGTAGGTTACAAATCATAAATTTGACATCTTAAAAATTGTTATTGACATTTTATTTGAATTAGCAAGATCACAATAACATACATAACAACAGTAGTTCTAGAAGTGATTTCAAACGTGTGCAAAAAACGAAGAAACTAAAAAATCGGAATAAATATAACAGTGAAACTAAGAGTAAAATAAATAATAATAAGGGCCTATGCAATAGCTCATTTTTTTCCTATGGAAATTCGCTAAAAAATCAAATACATGTGTCCCAAATTAGGAGATAGGCATACCTTTCCTAAGCTGGGACATTGTAGGCCTATGTTTTGCCTGCTATCCCATGTTAGAACCTAAATAGTGTTAAAACAGTGACAGTTCTTCTTACCTAACATAATAGGCAAAAAAAAAAATGTATGAGCATTCTAGAACTTTCTAAAAAAATCAAAGTATAAGTTAGTCTATAATTTTGCCAAAAGAACTTCACTGTAGTTTAAGTATTAGCTATTCATCTGTATACACCACTTTTATAGCAATAGTAGAAAATATCATGTTAACCAACCATAAAAAAGGAAAAGTCCCAAATTGTCTGAAGTTAGGCTACTGTTCCAAGAATGGGTACTTGACTGTAATGTTAATGTAAAATGTAACTGTAATAATTACGAATACAACAGTACGATCTATAACCACTGTTTGCAGAGTCCTAGTAGTTCACTACCAATCCGCTAGGTGCCGCGCGCTGCAACGTATAACGCCGTGCATTGTCTCCGCCCATAAATCACTCAGTTGAATGACAGGCCGCCATGTTGACAAGCTGTAAACATCCCCCTTCTCCCCCCACCCATTGTTAGGATAACGTATCTTTATCGTCTGTTGACTTTGTTATTAATTGTTTATATCCAGGATGATTTATTTTTATGATAACAATAATATTCTAAATTATACAACGATGAGACGACATTGTTACGATGTAATTTTTTGGAAAATAAAATCAACGAGGTTAAATTTGTTTATGAGTAGACCTAGGCTGTTTTACGGGTTATTGTAGGAATTGTGTGCGTAATATAACCTAGAAATATGTTGCGTTTTATATTGCGGGCTTTAATCTACTAAAGCAAGGAAATATAATTAGCCTACGAATATTTCTTTACTGAAAAAAAAATCTGCAACTTTTCTTATAACTAGGCCTAAGTCAGCCGGGTTTTCAGAATGGTTTTTCTAAAAGTCAGTTCATATTAATATAGCCTAAAAGTAATTATCTACAGGATGTCCCATAAGTAAAGTGCCAAACTTCGGGCGTTCGGGTAATGGTTCTATGGGTCAAAATAAGAAAACAAGTTCATATAAAACGCTCGTTTTCTAGATATCCGCCATTTTGTTTTTTGTACAAAATAATTCTTATCTAGAGAACGGTTTGACTGATTGAGTTCAAACTTGGCATGAGTTAACCTAACAATGATATTTCTCACTCTCTCTCTCTCTAAAAAAAGCGATTAAATCCAATCGTGCGTTTCAAACCTAAATTACTAAAAAACCGTATAGGCCTATTTTTAACAAAAAATGTCAAGACAGCTTTTTGTAGCACAGGGCCTCCCCTAGTTTTAAATATTTCTAGAACCAACTATGTGTCAATCAACCGTTATGCAACAATTTGGATGAAAGATTCCATATCTTCAACAGAAAAAGCAATGTTTTTTCATCACAAATTCTGCCAATGAATCTCTTCTAACGTATAACGAAACTAAAATGTAGAGACATGGGGCGTTGAAGGTAAAAGAGTGTAGGTAGGCTATTATGTAAGTTTTGGTTTTGGAACTAGCATTAGATTACTGTTTCTCAGGGAAATACGTACAGCGACTATTGTTCTGAGAATGATAATTTTCGTTCGGAAAAGCTTTAGGACTTTTAATACATACATGTATTTCAGGGGTAGGATTTTTAATCTAGAAAAAAGGACAAGTGTTCGAATCAAGATATCTTCGAAGTTAGCCTACTCTTACAGTATCTTTTTGGATTTTAATAGGTTTGAGCGTGGAGAGATAGATACCGCCCCAACAACGCAGCTCATAAACCAAGCGAGAACGCATGGTATAGACGTGTACATACAGGGTGATTGAAAAGTTCCTCTACCCTTTCGTAATTTTAAACCTGTTACACGTATCAACTCCAAACTTTCAGGAAGTTATAATGGGAAATTCTGCATCTTTTTCGGGTATGCTTGAATTTTATTCTTGTTCGGTTAAGGGGTTGGGAGTTGCAAGTCAAAAATTTTTAAATAGTAACCCTTATTGTGTGATCCTTCGTTTTGAAGGCCCCGTTGGGACGAGAAAATTGGCGTAAATTAAACCCCTCTCCGATACCCCAATCCCAAATGGCGGAGCCAAGTAGTTCAGGTTTGACAAGTTTGGGATTTAGGTATTGAGTATGCCCTATTTTCATAAATAGCCTATGACAAAACATTTTTGGGAGTAATTTTTTTCTAAATCGTAATTGATGTAGATTTAAAAATGGTGCAATGTTTCTGTACTTTAAAATAATTCGACCACGCAGCTGGACCGCTGACGTGAGTTTAGCAAATTTCCAAAATTAAGTTTATATGCCTCTGTTTTAGGGTTTCAACCAACAATTTGGGAAATAGGTCTACTCACGAAGGCGTTGAACAGCTGTCTGTGTGTACACAATTTATTAGTAGAGTTTGTTTGCACCTAGTGGCCTCGCGAGTTTGCATACTTGGCTTCGAACCGGGTACTTTTATGGTATTTTACGTTTTGGTCGATTTTGGGGGAACCAAGCGAGCTATAAGGTACCGCAAAAAAATAAAATGTGCAGAATAACAACCTACATTTATATATTTAGACAAAACTCTAAAAATTTCATCCTCGTAGTAAAAATCTCAAAAAATAGTTACTTCCGGTCAAAAAACGTACTTCCGGTTGTTGGATTTTTTTGGCTAACGAACTCGTCCGAGCGACGTAGACGACAACCAACACGTGTACCAAATTTGAACCAAATCGGACTTAAAGTGCGGCCGCTAGAGTGCGAACACATATATATACCCTACATAGGCCTATATATATGTATGAATTTTAATGACACCCCAAAACGTGTTCTGGGGACCATGATCGGTGCTCATTTGCTACTCCCGACCTTGGGTCTCACCATAAGGGCCACTGCAATTGCTCATTTTTCCTATGGAAATTCGCTAATAATACACCAATCTAATTGTATGTAGAATACAATACGTAGAAAAATGGAAAATGCTGAACTTCTTGTCTCCGCCATTTTGGATTGGGGTATCGGAGAGACGTTTACTTTATACCAATTTTCTCGTCTCAACGGGGCCTTCAAAACGAAGTATCACACAATAACGGTTACTATTTAAAATGTTTGACTTGCGAGCGCCGTCCTTAACCCGAATAAGGGTAACATTCATTCTTACTTTCAAAAGGTGCAGAGCTTGCCCAATATAACGTCGTGAAAGTTTTTAGTTGGTTTGTGTAACAGGTTTAATAAACGGTACCAGGAACTGGCACATACTTTCTCACAAATACATTTAAATTACTAAACAGAT
>JAGFPH010010302.1:0-14435 GCA_018207615.1 Philaenus spumarius | reverse complement strand
GGATATTTTCAATAGGCTACACAATGCATTGCGTGCTTCGCACGCCAAAACCCGTATTGGGGATATTTTCAATAGGCTACACAATGCATTGAGTGCTTCGCACGCCAACAACCGTATTGGGGATATTTTCAATAGGATACACAATGCAGTGCGTGCTTCGCTTGCCAACCCCCGTATTGGGAGAATTTTCAATAGGCTACACAATGCAGTGCGTGCTTCGCACGCCAACCCCCGTATTGGTGATATTTTCAATAGGCTACACAATGTAGTGCGTGCTTCGAACGTCAACCACCGTATTGGAAATATTTTTAATAGGCTACACAATGCAGTGCGTGCTTCGCACGCCAACCCTCGTATTGAGAGAATTTTCAATACACAGTGCATTGCGTGCTTCGCACGCCAATTTTAAGCCTATGTGCTATGGACGCAAATGTGCGTCTGCTTTAAAATATTAGTGATTTTTACTTAGAAAGGTTCAAAAAGAAAAAAAAAGTAATTTCTACTCATTTATACTCATATATGTAAATATAAAAAATAAAAGGTCAGCTCCTAGCATAGGAAATACGAAATTTGCGTAGCAGTGAATCCTTCTTTAGTTCATCAGAGAATTGAATTTGTTTACTTACAAAAAATATATTCTATAGGGGGTTATGTACACATTTAGTTGCAGTTCCATAGCAACGAACAAATACTACCAACACTGACTGCGACTATCAGTTTACAAAAATAAAAACACATGCCCATGACTTTTAAAAGAACTGCATTTACTATCACATTTGTTAGATTTAAGCTAAAGGTTCGGCTGAATTAAAATATCCAACATTTCTAAAATAAAACTGCAGAATTTTATTAAATTGCTACGGGAGACCCCTGCGTGCTCCGCACGCCAACCCCGTTGGACCCTTCTATACACATAATATGCTATGTTTTTTTACAATAAAGGTTAGGAGTAATAATAATAACCTCAAAGCTAAGATGGTAAATAATGTTAAATGTCCAAATAAAATAAGTCAGCAATGCTCAGCTACGCACTTAAACGAAACTCTACCTAAAAGTTAGAAATATAAATAATTGTTTCCAATTTTGAAATCAGCTGTTAATGGAAATATTTGAGTAAACAGCTGATTGCTGTACCAACACTCAACATATTTAATAATTATTTATTATAGCACTCCCTTTTCCATTTAGTATAGTGTGTGATGTTTTTACGTAAAACGGATGGCGCTCTTTACAAAAACCTAACCTAAAAGTTAGAAATACAAATAATTGTTTCAAATTTTGAAATCAGCCGTTAATGGAAATATTATAGCAAACAGCTGATTACTGCTATTATTATAGTTAATAAACATATTTAATGGCGCTCAGGTTTTTGTTAAATATTTGGTAAACTTTTTGTTGTTTTTATGTTCAATATATGCAAAAAAAAAGTATATACAAACGTTCTTGTATTAGAATGTAATGTGTAAAAATTTCAAAGTAATCTGTGAAGGTCTTTCGGAGATTTGAGATTTTGATCAAACGATCATCAAATTTTGTTACTAATATACTAGGGGAGACCCCTGAGTGCTTCGCACGCCAACCCCCGGTGAAACCTTCTAAAAACATATGTTATGTTTTATTTATAATAAAGGTGTATTATTAATAATGGCCTCAAAAATAAGATGGTAAACAATGTTAAATGTTCAAATCAAATTATTATTCATATTTTATAACAGCAGTTATAATAAAGGTTAAAAGAACCACTAATAGTCTACAACAAGAACCAGAAATACAAATAACTGCTACATATTTTGAAATCAGCTGTTAATATTGGTTATTCACTATCAATTACCGTATATTATCAATAAGTATGACTACTATTAAATTATAATGTTTCTTATTTATTTTTAATTAGGATGTAACATAGTGTTTTTCTTGTTTTTAAATTCCTTAACGCAAGTTCTTATTGGTTTGTGTGTGTTGAAACATGTGTTGATTCAGTCTAGGCCTAACTTAAAATATACTACGATGGACATCGGAATCAACTGTTTTATCTGTTATTGTATTCAATTGGTTGCTATGGTAATGAATGTAAATACATTCAAGAACATATATGTGTTGGATCATCAGCCTATGCCTGGCCTAAAATTATGTTTAATTTATTTTACCTGCCTTAACGGCAAAATACACACATAATTTATGTTTTTTTACACATCTTCGCACAGTACGTTTAGAATGATATAAGTTTCATTTTTCAATTGTCGTTTTTTAGTTTTTCGTAATGTTGCTTATTTATTGGTATTACAGCTGTTATACGCTATGGGTTTTAACGCCCCAACTTGATCCTGTGAATTTTTTCCGACTAAATTTACAAATATTTAAATAAGAAATGTTTTTATCAATAGGAATTCTAGCCTATGTTACTCATTGCTAGTGGAGCTTTTTATTTAAACAAATTTCAATTAGTTCAGTAGTTCCAGAGATTACCCCCTACATACAAACAAACATATTTTACCTCCTTATAATATTAGTATAGATGGTGTGTGTTTTTACTTCAAAAGATGGTTTTGTTCACAAGAACTTAGCTTAAAAATTAGATACACAAATAATTGTTTTAAGTTTGAAATCAGCTGATAATGGAAATATTATAGGAAACAGCCAACTACTGTTATCATTACAGTCAATAAACATATGTAATGGCGCTTACTTTTTTGTTTTTTGTTTTTATGTTCATCAAATGAAAGTGTGTGTCAAAATTTCAAAGCAATCGATGAAGAACTTTCTGAGATTATCTCGATTTTGAACAAAACACATTTACTTTTACTTTCTCACTATACTATAGTATAGAGAAAGTATAGTGATCGCAAAAAAATCGATGTTGAGATTTTTGTGGAAATATCCGTTTTGGGACCCCCTGAGTCCAAAAAAGTGGTTTTTACAAAATATCTGTGTCTGTATGTATGTATGTCTGTATATATGTCTGTATGTAGGCCTATACAAAGCTAGAGCGAAAGCTATTCGATCGATTTCAAACAAATTTCCTCCAGACATGTCAAGTAGGCCTGTGTAGATGTACGAACAACGGTTTTGAAATTTTTTGAAAAACAACCCAAAAAATCAGTTATTATTTTTTATAAAAAAACGGCTCTAAAGATTGTGATAAAATATGGCTTATTTGTAGCCTTTAATGTACCCTACCATGTGCAAAAAACCGCATCTTTCTAAAAATTCTCGTTTAGCTAATAATAATAATAATAATAACTGATTTTTTGGGGTTTTTTGGCCAAAGCTAGAGCGAAAACCATTCAATCGATTTCAACCAAATTTGCACCAGATATGTCAAGTAGGATGCACGAACAACGGTTTTGAAATTTTTTGAAAAACAACCCCCTTTTTGACAAACCCCCCCCCCCAAAAACCAGTTATTATTTTTTATTAAAAAACGGCTTTAACGATTTTGATAAAATTTGGCTTATTTGTAGCCTTTAACGTACCCTACCATGTGCAAAATCCGCATCTTTCTAAAAATTCTCGTTTAGCTAATAATAATAATAACTGATTTTGGGGGGATTTTTTGGCCATAAAGGGGGTTTCTTCGAAAATTTTCAAATCCTTTTTTCGTGCATCTATACATGCCTAATTGACGTTTTTGGTGCAAATTTGTTCGAAATCGAGCGAATAGTTTTATCTATAGCTAATAATAATAATATTTAGCCTATTAGTTAATCTCGTAGTTTAAAATCACCTCCCCTACCCCTCCTACAATCATGACGTCACTGTGAATCTGTTTAGTAATTTAAATAAGTTTGTGAGAAAGTATGTGCCAGTTCCTGGTACCGTTTATTTTATTTATATAGATAGATATATAAACTAGCTGAGCCTGCGATTTCAAACCTGTAGTATATACCTGCGCAATCTTTCGTAATTGTACCTGTTTACAGAGTAGCATTAAATTCACGAATATTGCAGGGCATTATAAGTCCGGTGGGTTTAAAAAAATGCGTTGTAGGCGACCAACGAGAGTACGCGATACAATGTCACGTCGATTGAATTCCTGATCGACCACTGCAACTTCATCTGTAACTGGAGCTTTGAACCTTCCACGTTCTGCTACAATTTCGTCCCTATGACTTCCAGGCGCGTGTATGCAATGTTGATACACACTGATAGTTTGGGCTACATACACAGCACCGTTGGTTACAACATGTGTGCACTAGATGCTCTGAAATGTATTTTGTATTTGTAAACAGATTTCAAGGAAGCAATCACTAACCCACGCTTATCTCAATACATCACTGAAAACGGCTACCTCAAAAATGCGGTCATTCCTCTTGATGAGATGAGAAAAACATCTCTGAAATCCTTTCTTCTTAAATCTAAATGTTTAAGTCATTAAATTTATCCCAAAACTTTCACCCAAGACATTTTTCCTTCGAACTTTGAGTTGTTTACAATTTAGATTACGTAAACTCCAAAGCAGACAGTCTCATTGTGATTCTAAGGTCCACAACTGGTTCAATTTATCACCCGCCCCCCCTCCTCCCTTACCATACATGCACGCACTCTAGCGTCTCTTTGTCTTAGACGGGGACTTGAACAACGGTTTTGAATAATGTACTGGTCTAAAGCAACAATGTCCTTGGAAACTTGATCAACAATGCTTGTCTCAATCAATTCCAGAATACTTATTCTGTATTTGTTGTTCGAACTTCGCGGTAAGGAATTAATTTTCCCAAGTTCTGTCGCTCTGTTTCTTTCAAAATAAATCCTTCCGGTCAATTGTTCAAATTTCCTTTTACCCAAGAACAGCTTTTGGTGTCAAGCAATATTATACAGGATGACTCAGAACTACGCTGCAATGTCTCGGTAGCTCGTTCTATAGCTAAAAATAAGAAAAAAAGTACATATAAACATAGGCCCGAAAACGCTTCATTTTCCAGATATCCGCCATTTTGTTTTTGTTTTTACAAAATAATTCATATCTAGAGAAACGTTTGACTGGTTGAGTTCCAACTTGCCAAGAAGTTTAACCTAACAATGATATATATCAATAAAAATAAGAAATTCTATACAATTATTACGTTTCAAAATGGCAGCTGTTTGAAAATTTCCAAAATAAATTACTCAAAACTGTAACACTTAAACAAAAAATGTCAATATACCTTTTTTGTAGCCTTTTCGATTCCCTGTCGGATGAACAACTGTCAAAACAATCGGATGAAGGATAATAGCTAAGTTGTGTGTATTAGCTAAGTTTATTCAACCTGGCATACCAACACAAGTAATCACAACAATATACTGTATGCACATATGCTGTTATTATCTTTAACTGAGCTATTATCCTTCATCTGATTGTTTTGAAAGTTACATCATCCGATAGGGAATCAAAAGGGCCACATATTTTTGTAAATAAAACCACAAAAAAATGAGAAAAGAAACTCTCCATTAACTTTACCTCACGGGTGGTGTGGAAGTACAATGAAAAGTATTAATAATTTATTACTATTATTATTACGAAACAAATAATAGCAATAATAGTTCAATAATATAATAAACTAGGGGAGACCCAAGCGTGCTCCGTACGCCAACCCCCAAAGGAACCTTCTAAAAACATATGTTATGTTTTATTTATAATAAAGGTGTAGGATGTATAATAACATCAAAACTAAGATAGTAAATAATGTTAATTGTTCAAATCAAACTATTTCGTAAATTTTATATCAGCAGTTATAATAAAGGTTAAAAGAACCAGCAAGGCTCAGTCCACACTTTAACAAAAACCTAACCTAAAAGTCAGAAATACGAATAATAGCTTCAAAGTTTGAAATCAGCTGTTAATGGAAATATTGGAGCAAACAGCTATATTATCTGTTATTTTATTCAACTGGTTGCTTTGTTAATAAATGTAAATACATGTGTCGGTTCATCAGTCTAGGCCTAATTGGTATTTATCAGTCTAGTCTTGCTTATTTATTGGTATTACAGTTGTTAGACGCTATGGGATTTAACGCCCAACTTGATCCTGTGAATTTTTTCCGACTAAATTAACAAATATTGAAATAAAAAAAGATTTTTATCGAAATGATTTATAGCCTATGTTACTCAGGGATAGTGTAGCTTTTTATTAGTAAAACTATTTTTTCAATCGGTTCAGTAGTGCCAGAGATTACCCCCTGCATACAAATAAACAAACTTGACCTCTTTATAATATTAGTATAGATAATTTATAAATTTCTGGTGATAATAGCGCATACGTGCAGTTTTTATAAATACACAACACATAAGATGGCACTTAAGTCAAAGAATATTTATTTCACACACAAAAGTTTTAGAGAATTAAACTTTATATCATTTTTATACGAAACGTTTTTTTCCAGGTCGCACCCGACTGAAGTTATTTAGAAAAAACAGAATTTGACCACCGTTTCGAAGATGGCGGCGTAAGCTAAAAGTGTTGGGGGTCGCAAGCTTAGAATGTTTTTTTAGGATGTCAAAATGTACTATATTACCACGTTTTATATCTCCCGCATTTTGTCCAGGTAACTTCATTTTTAACTCCCTGCTGTCTGGGCTAGTAGCATAGATCATGAATAATAAAATAGATCATGCATGCATACGGCGGCTGTGTGGCGAAAGAAGGTTGTCGGGAAAATATCGCATGATCGCGCCGCGGGGTAGCGCTAGGGAGAAATCATTCAAGGCATTGGTGCTACACACCGCTTCCGTCGTTTCCCCCATAGATCGCGCCACTATCGTCGAATTTCCAGTGGATTGAAATAGTGCATTAGATTATTAGGTTCTATTAGGTTATCCAAATGCAATGCTAGTAGTAAACTACCGTGTTTCTTGTCCCTCAAATTTAAACGTTGCCAGTGTCTATTCTAGACGGGAATCTATCAAGGTTTTAAAACATTCTTTTTAAATAAGTACACTGCCAACTGACATTTTGATTGCCAGAAACAACGGTTTCACCAATGATCTAACGATTTACACATACAAATATCCTTTGTTCTGTTTCTGTTCATATCACGCTATTCTTGCGTTACATATTCAATAGATTTTCCCAAAAATGTTGATTGTTACACACAATTAGCTATGCGTGCCCAAGTCCCCAGGGACTTGGACGAATCCCTAAGGAAATGCTATTAAATCCACATCGCGACTAGGGAGCAATTCCAACGGTTAATCCAAGCTTGACGGCTAAAGTAGACTTAACTAAATTATCCTAATATTACCTCAGCCGCATTGTACCTAATAATGCCCATGCTAAATGTAAGTAAGCAATGGATATGAACAATTACAATAGGTTGAAAAGAATCATTTACACCGCCTTAACTTGATCTATGTTTTGTTATTATACTAGGAGAAACACTTGCGTGCTTCGCACGCTCTCACAATAGTTTAAAGACTATTCTACTACATGAATGACTACTGGTTACTATAGATTTCACGTGCTTTATATGGGACAATTTTTAGTTGTTCTTTCACACAATATTTATTAAACTATTTTTGTAGTACCACCATTCAACTTGGCTATCTAGAAAACCATGGGTTTGTAACAGTCGTTTTAATAATAATTGTTTTTACATAATTATCATCTCCTTCCCGGTTCCCACACTGACACTTCCACACACTGCCCAAAATACTGACACTTCTCCACAGCCCTTGGACGCGGCTACCTGTTTACCCCCTCCCCCTCCATAAGACTTCAGCGATCATCGTTACAGCCGCACCAGGGACAATTCACCTTAACATAATACTGCTTTGGAGTGAAGAAAAGTGCTCGGTCTATGTACTTCATTACTAACACCTAACCTCCCCATAGAAGCCTTTGAAGTATAAGTATAGCGTAAGAGTAGCCTGGGGGGGGGGGGGGGGAGGGAGATGTGTGTGGAAATGCAGGGCTATACAAGGGCTGGACCACTCCTTTGATGTTGACGCTCGCCGACTGTCCCAAACTTCCTCTCGCCCCCCCTCCTATGTGACGTCACTCTGGTACCATGACACGCCGTGTAAGCACGGTTTGCCTTAGCTCTCGCGTGTTATTTGATATAACGTTGCAGACGATAATTCTTTAAAAAAATATGCAATACACAATATCACCTAAATTACATGTTTACCAAGTTTGGTGAATATTGAGTAATTATTTTGTTCAGTACCAGTGTTTAAAGAAGGTATATAATTCCGCGAGATTTTCGCCTTCTGACGGATATGTAAGACTAATTTTCTCGAAGAGGCATTTCACAAATTTCTTAAAAAAATTATACAATACACACAATTACCTAAGTTATATGTTTAGCGAGTTAGGTTAATATTGAGCAATGATTTTTTTTTTTAGTACAAGTGTTTAAAGGAAGTATTTAATTCCGCGAGATTTGCGCCTTTTGGCGCATATTCAAGGCAAATTTTCTCGAAGAGCCATTCCATAAATTTCTTAAAAAAATTATACAATATGCACATCAGCACAATAACTTAAATTATATGTTTAGCAAGGTATTCATTTATTTAATGTTAAGTTGCAGACAAGATTACTTTATGAAATATCACCAAGATTATCAAGTAATATTGTCTGCAGTGTTACTTGAATATTCTAAGAAACACTTTTACCAATAAAGTACATTAGATCAAACATTTTCAGAATGGTGAGATATAAATAAGTAAATATATAATACATAAATAATAATAAAATTTAAACTTAGAGCACCGGTAATTTTTGATAACTCAAAATTTAAAAACAACAAAGTTTAAGTAATCGGCTTCAAATTAAAATGAAATGAATATTTATTGCTGTTCCTTTTGTACATTAACAAAATCAAAATAATACATAATTTAAAATTACATTGACAAGTGAGAAATGCTAATTTATCTTGAAAACAAGTACATCAAAATACAAAACCTAAAAATGTTTAAATATATACAGTACAAAAAGGAAAACAATTTAAACCACCTCGATGTAAATAAACATTAAAAAATATTATTTATTTAATGTAAAAGTTGCAATCGAGATTTTACTTTAAGTTGAAAAGTTACCAAGGTCCTCAAGTAATTTCCTCTGCAGCTATAAAGTTAGAATGTTTAAAACAAATCTTTACTAGCAAAATGCACTTAAAATTGTCAGAATAATTAGATATAGGTCTATATAAATATATAATATACAAATAATTATAATCTTATTTAAACCTAGAGTAATAAAATAATTTATGACAAAAATTAAAAAATAAAACACAATTTTAAGTTAAACTTATAGACTAAATTAAATTGCACAGTGTCAATTTAAATTTAAATAGTTCAATTGTTTAAATTCAACTATTAAATTAAGTACTCCCTAAGGCCTAGAGAAGGAAAATTTCTATAAAGCAGTTTTATTTATTTTTTTAAATATTTTATCTCAGCAGTAATTATTATGTCATGTGTATATCTGCATATAAGCTACTCAATATGTATAAGTATTTATAACTTTAATGTGTTTTATTTTATAAGTATTACACACGTTTTATTAAACTGCAGTATGACATTCAAGTTTTGGTGGTTTATTGTAATAAATACAATTATTTTCAATAATGTGACACATTTTGTTCAATTTCGTGCTTAGTTTTCAGAAATGTTTCGGAGAATCAAATTAAAAGTATGCTAACATTAGTATACTACAACGGTTTATTACGTACAAATTAGTTTTATTGTAACTCTGTCTTCTTCTTACATCTTTAGACTAATTGCTTACAGTCTACTTATTGCTTTGTGTAGTGTCAATACTAAAATTAAAGAAGAGTGCATCATAAAAATGTTACAGGTTTGCTAAGAAATTGAAATTATTGTAGCAAAGAATACTTATGAGAAGAGGTGGGAATGGAGCAGGAGTTACCACCGTGACGTCATTACAGTTGCAGCACGGGAACACTTTCCTTGGCGGACTGGTCTAGCCCTTGTATTCTATAGCCCTGGTGGAAATGTCTGTTGAGATTATTTCTGAGTCATTAAACAGGTAGCCACGTCCAAGGGCTGTGGGAAAGTGTCAGTATTTTTTGCAGTGTGGGGAAGTGTCATTCTGGGGAACTGTCCGGACACCGTGTTTTAACCCCAAAAGTCCTATGTGTACGCTTGTTGAAATTGAGCCTCAACTCATACTCTTGCATACATCCAGCATTTTCTTATTTATGTTATTAAACTAACCTAACCTAAAAAGCTGTTGTGAAAAAATAACCGATTAATCGAGTGAGCTTTAAAATACACTTTAGCAAAATACTGAGTGAGACAATAAGAACGCTGCAATGAATCATCAGCCGTGTTTATAACCTCAATTGAACTGTGCCATTTTGGTAAACAAGGCGCTTTGGGGTCCTGAACACCGTGCTTTTTCTGTTGAAGCTTTTTTTTTTAAGAACAGTGGTTCTTTGTATAGCCCGTCTCAGGTTAAGTTGAGGCAAGGAGGGTGGTAATTAGGGTCGGTCTCAACAGTCATAAAACTGACCCTTATTATGCCGCCTGAGTGAACCTGAAGCAAAATATAGTATAAAATTGCAATTCTGTATGTCTTAAGTGAAAATGAAAAAACGATATCATATTTCGTTTCATGATATTTTCCAGATAATTTTGATACCAAATTTGATTACATTTGGCCAACTTTGAGCTGTACTAGCATTATAAACTTTCTTAGTTGAATCAACATTACTAATACCGTTTACAACAATAAAGCCACAAAAATGTACTAGAGAAGTTCATATTTAAAAATGTAATAAATAATCATTATTTGAGAAAAAATTCGATACGGTATCGTTATTTATCATAATACAAACAATTGTGTGTTTGTCCCATGTTAATCGTCGGTCGACTTAAAGTGTTGTAACTGTTTTTTTTTTTCAATACAAGAAATTAATGATAAAGCGGAATTAAATTATATTGCATTAATTAACGCAACATAATAATAATAATAAATAGTAATAACATAATATATTATAATTACCATATGTGATAGTTAAAACTTTCTCTCTGCGTTTCGGAGCTCATTTAATTATTAAGGGTCGGCTCTAGCTGTCGGCCATGTTGGCTGACACTAAATAAGACCAATGTTAAATTAAAATCCAAATTTTTCCTTTATTTTTGATCGGAAAATTGAAAACGATATGTCATTTTAAAGCTATGGTCAATATGCATGCAAACGGCTTTTAAAAACTAAGAAAAATATTTTGTTTAATATTTATTAACAATTTAAAACATTGATTTTTAATATTTTTTTAAGTTGTCACTATTAATTATAGCGAAAAATTACCAAGCCATTCGGATGAAGAATTTCGTCTCCAAGATTTTGGTATTTTTTTTAAAACGCTATTTGAACAATTGCGGGTTTGAAATGGATTTAGGTTGAGCAATGTCCGTGTAACCTACCGCCGCTATAGGGTGATTTTAAATATTTTTTACGTTGCAACTATTAGTTATAGCGAAAAATTACCAAGTCATTCGGATGAAGAATTTTGTCCCCAAGAGTTTGGTATTTTAAAAATATCGCTATTTGAATAATTGCGGGTTTTAAATGGATTTAGGCTGAGTAATGTACGCGTAACCTACCGCCGCTATAGGGAGTCGCAGGATGCTTTCTGTTTTACTAGAGCCGACCCTTAAGTAGGTCCATTTGCAGGTGTGAGACTGCCAGAGGCATTCAATGTTTTGGTCTGTTATAACATCGTAAATTTTTTTACATTTTTGTATTTTATAATTTGTTTGTATTTATTCTTTTTACAAATATTTAAATTTATTCCACGAATTAACAGAAAAAATTACTTATTCTGTAGCATTGCTCTTATGGGAATCAGATCCATTATGGCGGACAGGGTAGCGCCCCCTTAAGTCGGCCGATTAACATGGTACAAACACACAATTGTTTGTATTATGGTAAATAACGATACAGCATCGAGTTTTTTTCCCCAAATAATGATTATTTATTACATATTTAAATATGAACTTCTCTAGTACATTTTTGTGGCTTTATTGTTGTAAACCATATTAGTAATGTTAATTCAACTAAGAAAGTTTATATTACTAGTACAGCTCAAAGTTGGCCAAATGTAATCAAATTTGGTATCAAAATTATCAGGAAAGTATCATGAAACGAAATACGATATCGTTTTTGCATTTTCACTTAAGACAAACAGAATTGAAATTTTGTACTAGAGTGTCCTACAGGTTCACTCAGCGGCATTAATAAGGGTCAATTTTATGACGGTTGAGACCGACCCTAATTACCCACACCCTCCTTGCCTCAACTTAACCTGAGACGGGCTATAAAAACTCAAACATTATTCAGATTACACTTCAAGGTTGGTCGACACGGCGAAGTTACAGATCGTAAAACAATAGCAAACTGGGTAAAATTATTCAGAAATACGGCGTCAAAAAAAAAAAAAAAAAAAAAAAAAAAAAATATGGAGGAAAGCTCAAAACAGCGCGCAGTCAATGTGGAAAAAGTGCGAGTAGTAGTTACTTGCAGGCCAAGAAGCTAGCGTTGGCACTTTAGATTTCCAACATATCTCTGCGGAGGATTTGTACCAGGATCTTCTCTATCATCCATACAAAGGTAAAGTTGTGCAAGAACTTAAAGAGCCACAGAAGAGTAACGATCTGCGATGAAATATTGACAGTCAAAAATCAATTGAACAACTTTCCAAACCTGTTGATTATGTCTGACTAGATGGCCCGATCCGGCTTTGCACGGATAAACAAATCAAAGTGAAGTGTATAGGCTATATTATATCAATAAATATATTACACTATGTATTTCTTATGGGGATTTTTAGTAACTTTGACCCCCCAAACCTCCCCTAAACTTTCGATTTTTTTAAAACCCTTTCTTAACGAGCACCTAGGGCCCTAGAGGAAGCTACATACTAAATTTCATTCCAATCCGTTCGGAGGTTTTTTTTAGTAACTTTGAACCTTGCCCCCCAAACCCCACTAAAATGTTGAATTTTTTGAAACCTTTTCTTAGAGAGCATCTAAGGTACATAGAGGAAGCTACATACCAAATTTCGTTCCAGTCCGTTAAGTTGTTTTGGAGAAATCGTGATTTAGTAACTTTGGTCACCCCCAAACCCCCCTAAGATTTTAAATTTTTTAAAAACCTTTCTTAGTGAGCACCTATGGCCCTAGAGGAAGCTACATACCAAATTTCACTCCAATCCTTTCAGTAGTTTTAGAGAAGTCGTGATTTACTAACTTTGACCCCCCAAACCCCACTAAAATATCGAATTTTTAAAAAACCTTTCTTAGTGAGCACCTATTACCATAGAGGAAGCTACTTACCACATTTCGTTCCAATCCGTTCAGTAGTTTTTGAGAAATCGTGATCAGTGAGTCAGTGGATTTGGATTTCATATATATAGACTAGCTGACCCGTACGGCGTTGCCCGTGGTGGTTGGTATTTTCAGTCTTTTTAACGTGTTCTTTTTAAGTGTTCAGTCAGTGAGTGGTATTTGGATTTTATATATATATATAGATCTTAAATAATAAAAGCACTATTGTCATAATAATAAAAGATCTGAAATTATGATTTTAGTAACTTTGATCCCCCCAAACCCCTCCTAAAATTTCGAAATTTTTCATACCCTTTCTGAGTGAGCATCTATGGCCCTAGAGGAAGCTACATACCAAATTTCACTCCAATCCGTGCAGTAGTTTTCGAGAAATCGTGATTTACTAACTTTGACCCCCCAAACCCCACTAAAATTTCGAAATTTTTCATACCCTTTCTGAGTGAGCACCTATGGCCCTAGAAGAAGCTACATACCAAATTTCATTCCAATCCGTTCGGTAGTTTTTGAGATATCGTGATGAGTGAGTCAGTGGGTTTTGGCTTTTATATATGTAGAAGATGAAGCACATTTTTACCATTCTGGTCATGTCAATAAACATTGTATGCGTTACTGGAGTATTCGTAACCCCAAAGAGCTCCATCCTAAGCCCTCTTAGTAGCTTGCTTCGTTTCAAAGAAATGGACAATCAAATTTCTGGAAAATGATATTTTTATCGTAACTTAAAAGCAGATTATTAATTTGTTTATATTAGGAATAAGTTGTAGGTTGAGGTTAAATGTAACACTTTAAAAAAAGAGAAACTGTACTAATGTAGTACGGTACCACTAATTTATCTCAGTTTGTATTTGAACTTGAAAACTTTGGGGAAAACTGTAAATGGAACCGAGAATACTACACTTGACCTTTGCTCCTGACTTTCTCTACTGTATGCTTAACTGATAACATTGAATACATCGGATAAGCACCACTATTCATGTACTGATAGGATAGCAATACTGTACCTCCTTCATTTTGTTCCTGATATTTGTTGTGATAGCAGTCAGTTTTGTCGTAAGGTTGAAATGATTTTTTTTCACAGACAAGTTCTATGGAATCCCTCACAAGCAGTACGTTTATTCAATGAATCGTCATTTCATTTTCCAGAACTTTGA
>JAGFPH010010301.1:18107-34380 GCA_018207615.1 Philaenus spumarius | reverse complement strand
GGGTTTGGGGGGGATCAAAGTTATTAAATCACGATTTCTTCAAAACTACCGAACGGATTGGAATGAAATTTGGTATGTAGATTCCTCTAGGGCCATAAGTGTTCACTAAAAAAGTTTTAAAAAATTGGAAATTTTAGGGTGGTTTGGGGGGGTAAAAATGACTAAATCACGATTTCTCCAAAATTACCGAACAGATTGGAATGAAATTTGGTATGTAGCTTCCTCTAGGGCCATAGGCGCTCGCTAAGAAAGGGTTTCAAAAAATTCAAAATTTTAGGGGGGTTTGCGGGGATCAAAGTTATTAAATCACGATTTCTTCAAAACTACCGAACGGATTGGAATGAAATTTGGTATGTAGCTTCCTCTAGGGCCATAGGTGCTCACTACGAAAGGGTATGAAAAATTTCGAAATTTTAGGAGGGGTTTGGTGGGTTCAAAGTTACTAAAATCATAATTTCAGATCTTTTATTATTATGACAATAGTCCTTTTATTATTGAAGATCTATATATATATATAAGCCAAATACCACTCACTGACTGAACACTTAAAAAGAATACAATTACGTTAAAAAGACTCAAAATACCAACCACCACGGGCAACGCCGTACGGGTCAGCTAGTTCTACTAATATGTTTCGTAAACGGAAGCAGCTTTTCAGCAAATAATCAGTTAAAACCTAATCAGTAAGATCTAGTGACTCAAATCCGAACTACTCCCTCTTCCGCTAATCCCTCGCCCTCGCACACATTGCAGCAGATCTTTGCCTTCAGTTGGCCATCTGTAGACGTTTTTTTTATCTATGATCATACACAACTAACTGTATCTACGTATATCTTGTGCTTGATTTTCTAGTACTGAAATCTAAATATTATCACATTCTAAATTATTAATAGTTTGGTAGTATTAAATAACCAAATTTTTCAGTTTATATTTTAATATTCATTGTTTAGCTTTAGAACTACTTTAATCAATCAACATACCTTAATTTTCAGTCAATTTAGTACTTGTTCAAGTACTACTATTGACTGAAAATTAAGGTATGTTGATTATATTTTAAGGATGAATAAAAATAACAGAAAACGGCGAGTAAAACATGCAATATATTTGCTTACAGTATTTGTATTTCATTTTAGTAGGGTTTGGTTATTTTCCTTTCATTTTAATTAAAACGCGTTATAAATTGCACATTTGTAATTAAGTCAACTTAGAGTTAACACAATAGATGGCACGATACACCAGCGTTGAATGTGCAACATAGGGTAATCGCGTTTGTAACATAGCACAGTCAAATATCACTAAATGTGTGGCTTCATTAATTATATTGTTTATAAAATACACTATGCAAACATAATTAACTAGGCAACAGTATCCCTGGAGATTCAATAATTGCATTGAACCAATAATTCAAAATGTATATATGTAACTGCAATTGTAGGAATTAAAAAATAAACTATTGTTTTTGATTATGTTTTTAAGCAACCATAAGTGCAACTCTTGTCTTATAAACTTTAATAGTTATGGTGGAAATTATTTTTTAAACTTATAAAAAAACAATTTTTTTTGTTTAAATACTTTTAAATACGTTTATCGACTATTGTTAAGAACTAATTGAAATTATGCTACAGTTTGTAACAATAAGTAAGTTTGAATATTTTAGGTGTTTTAAAACACGTACTACTACACTCGATTCCACGTTCACCGTGCAGTGCAGGTCTTACGGGACAATAGACGGGCTACTACCATTACAGCAAACATTACGTTTATTGTCATGCGGGTTGCGTCAACTGACCGAGCGTTTTTTTGTTGGCTGCTACAGCTGAGACTGTCGTATGGATAACATGGCTTATGGGCGCTCTGTACTGCACGGTGAACGTGGAATCCAGTGTAGTAAGTGGACCTGGCAATGCTTCTCTATTGCTTGATTTAATTTTAAGTGTGCTTATTCCATTTCTTCCCTTTGACTTAAGAGTCTGCTGTAGTGGCGGCCATCTTGGATTTTCATCCCAAAGTTAAATTTCAAACCATTTATTTCGTTTATTTTTTATCATACAATTGTTTGCAAGGTATCATTTTAAGCACAATTGCAATACGTATCTGTTTTGCATTTTAGATTTTTTTAAAGTCTTTTCTTTTGTTATATTATAATTGACATTTTGTAAGTACAAAGTTATAATTTTTTTCCTAACACAATCAAAAATTAATAATGAAAAGTAATTTGCAAGCCGGATCCAAAATTTTATAAAGAATATTCACTGTTTTTTTCAACACTCAATTGCAAAAGATTGATTTATAAAATGGTTTGAAATGAGGCAGTGTCAAAGCGCTCAGCTGCAAGAAATTACACTGTTTAGATACGGTTATAGAGAGAAGCGCTTGCGTTTCCGGTTGCTTTCTCGTTTACTGGAGCAGACCCTTAACTAATCGAATTGCAAATGTTTTGTTTATAACAATTAAGAATAATATTAGTAATTTTAGAATTATAGTTTGTAGGAATTTAGTGTAATTTATTTTCATTGTATAAGGATAGCTACCTTATTTAAATTTATTTGTTTGTAGAGAACATATCATCTAAAACATCCTGGTACGAATATGTGTAAATTGCTTAATTTGTTTTAACATAGTTGTGTAGTTTTCAGAATATAGGAAAAGTAAGTGGATTTCCATTTATTTGATTTTAAGCGTACTGTAACATTTTAACCCATCAGAAATGATTAAAACATTTAATTTGTATGTTTATATCAAAACATAAGAATCTGTTTTTTTTTTTTAAGAACAGTGAAATGTAAGAGTCACAAAATTTGTTAAATACCCTAGAAGATAACCACAAAATTTACTTAATAGAATTATCAGTTTGGAAAATTAAAATAAGTTTGTAACCTTAGAATGTTGAACAATCAAATTAAATCTAAAACCTAACTTTCTTTTAAATTCGACCTACCTTTTATTAATTTTAAATATATAAATGATAAACTTCAAAAATCAACGACAGTTGGTTATAACCTAAAGTGATTTAGTTAAGAACCTTTTCATAATTCTTACGTATATTCCATGTTTATAACATTAATTTTATTAAAATCAAAATAATTTTTATATATAAAAGTGAAAACCCACTGAATCACTGACTCACTCATCACGATTTCTCAAAAACTACCGAACGGATCGAAATAAAATTTTGTATGTCGCTTCCTCTGGGGCCATAGGTGCTCACTAAGAAAGGGTTTAAAAAAATTCGAAATTTTAGAGGTTTTTGGGGGGATCAAAGTTATTAAATCACGATTTCTTCAAAACTACCGAACGGATTGGAATGAAATTTGGTATGTAGCTTTCTCTAGGGCCATAGGTGCTCACTAAGAAAGGGTTTGAAAAAATTTGAAATTTTAGTGGGACTTTTGGGGGTATCAAAGTTATTAAATCACGATTACTTCAAAACTACCAAACGGATTGGAATGAAATTTGGTATGGAGCTTCCTCTAGGGCCATAGGTGCTCACTAAGAAAGGGTTTGAAAAAATTCGAAATTTTAGGGGGGTTTTGGGGGGATCAAAGATATTAAATCACGATTTCTTCAAAACTACTGAACGGATTGGAATGAAATATGTATGTAGCTTCCTCTAAAGCCAAAGGTACTTACTAAGAAAGGGTTTGAAAAAATTCGAAATTTGGGGGGGTTTTGGGGGGATCAAAGTTATTAAATCGCGATTTCTTCAAAACTACTGAACGGATTGGAATGAAATTTTGTATGTAGCTTCCTCTTGGGTCATAGGTGTTTATTAAGAAAGGGTTTGAAAAAATTCGAACTTTTAGGTGGGTTTGGAGGGATCAAAGTTATTAAATCTCGATCTGTTCAAAACTACCCAACGGATTGAAATGAAATTTGGTATGTAGCTTCCTCTAGGGCCACAAGTGTTCACTAAAAAAGTTTTTTAAAAAATTGGAAATTTTAGGGGGGTTTGGGGGTAAAAATTACTAAATCACGATTTCTCCAAAACTACCGAACAGATTGGAATGAAATTTGGTATGTCGCTTCCTCTATGGCCATAGGCGCTCTCTAAGAAAGGGTTTAAAAAAATTCGAAATTTTAGGGGGGTTTTTGGGGGATCAAAGTTATTAAATCACGATTTCTTCAAAACTACCGAACGGATTGGAATGAAATTTGGTATGTAGCTTCCTCTAGGGCAATAGGTGCTTATTAGGAAAGGGTTTGAAAAAATTTGAAATTTTAGGGGGGTTTTGGGAGGATCAAAGTTATTAAATCATAATTTCAGATCTTTTATTATTATTACAATAGTGCTTTTATTATTTAAGATCAATATATATAAAATCCAAATACCACTCACTGACTGAACACTTAAAAAGAATACAATTACGTTAAAAAGACTGAAAATACCAACCACCACGGGCAACGCCGTACGGGTCAGCTAGTATTGTATGTTTGTAAATATAAAGAACAACTAAATTTAATATAAGATAGGTTAATAATTTGTAAAAACAAAAACAAGCTAGTTCAGATGTTGAAAAATATGATCGATCAATGTGAATGAGTAAAACTAACAGTGTATAGTTAGCGGTGCATATTGGACGAGTGTATCCGGGTCTAAACAACGATAGACTTTTAAAAACACGATATATAAGTGAATATTTTATTAAAATCTATTTTAAAATACAGTTTTAATCGCCAAATGAACACAAAATCTTGTAATTTAAAGAAATACGAGTAAATTGAAACTATTAACATTAAATAAAAATCAATTCAGTGCCTTAAAGTAAATAAGCTATAGGAAATGTACAACGTATGGACGTGACCCATAGTAGCCCACGAATGTTACAAAACGAACACCAATTTGCATTCTAACGTTACACCTAATGAAGTTCAGACGTATTAATGTTTATTCTGAAGAGTTTTAAATTTTATGAGAACAATTTTTGAAATAACCTTGTAGAATAAATAATTTGTATGGTAAAGTAGCAAAAGAACTAACCTACTTTAAGAAGTATTGGTTCCTATGAAAACACCTGTGGGTAATGTTTGATCTAGATTTTCAGTAGCATTTATAAATTGAATCTGAACATTTTCAATTTTAAATATTTTAAAACCTATTGAACACTATAACTAGACTGCATAAATATTCTTTTAAGATTACTTATGTATATATGTCTTAATATAAGAAGCCTATAATAGAATCAATTTGTTAAATTTAAGCTGTAAAATTTCAATTGTAGATTTATTAAAAAGCCAGAATCAGTAACACGAGATTATAGAGTTCTAAATAATTAAAATGTATAATAAATAAAACAAATTGTAAATATACTAAGTACTCTAAAAGGCTATTAACAGTTAAACTGTAAAACATAATATAATTTCAACTGTGTTGAATAAAATTTAGCTTGTTCACAATAAGAGGATTTATTAATGAATTAGTATTATAGTACCTATTCCATTCCATCCCTTTGACTTAAGTAATCGGATTGCAAAAATAGTTTTCTTTACACCTTAAAAGTAATGTTTACACAGTTTTATCTTAATATCTTGTAGAAAGTTAGTTTAATTTACATGTATTGTTTAGAGGTTAGCAACCCCGTTGGACCCTTGATTCTATACACATATGTTAAGTTTTCTTTACAATAAGGTTAGGTAATAATAATCTCAAAGCAAAGATGGTAAATAATGTTAAATGTCCAAATCAAAGTATTTCGTATATTTTATAACATCAGTTATAATAAAGGTTAAAAAAAACAGCAATGCTCAGGTCTACACTTAAACAAAACTCTACCTAAAAGTTAGAAATAGAAATAATCGTTTCAAATTTTGAAATCAGCTGTTAATGGAAATATTTGAACAAACAGCTGATTGCTGTACCAACGCTAAACATATTTAATACGTAATTATTAATATGGGTATCCCTTTTCCATTTAATATTAAGTATAGTTTACACGTCCAACTAATGGGGCTCTTTACAAATCTTATCCCAAAAGTTAGAAATACAGTAATTGTTTCAGAGTTTAAAATCAGATGTTAATGGAAATATTATAGCAAACAGTTGATTACTGTTGTTATTAAGCTTATAGTCAATAAAAATATTTTATGACGCTCACGTTTTTGTTAGTTATTAAGGGGATTCCCTACTGAAAAATTACAATTTTACAAAAAAAAAAAAAAATATTTTTTTCTTTTTTTCCTGATTCTATAGTTTATAAGGTTTAAGAAAAACATAATATATCCCACAAAAGTTCTTTATATCAGTGTGAAAAATTCATTCAAAGCAAGCACGCACCTACTTTTAGTCGAGTTTAACTTCTTTATGTTTGTTATTTGGACTCAAAAGATTTTTTATTTTTTTAAAGTAATAGCAAAGAAGGACAACAATGTTTATTATTAGGCTTTGAATGCCTCCAATATGTAAGTAAAACATATCTTGACTACAAATACTGGTTGTGCAAGTTATTCCCCTCTATGGCTGCTAAAATAACTAATGGAATCTTTAAACGCGATTTCCCGTAACTTTTCAATATTGATATTTTGTACACAAAAGTTATTATAACTTTTTAACTGCTAAAGCTACAGTGATGACATTTTTACCACATCTTTAGTAGCTTATAATGCAACTTTTGGGGTATTTTTATTCCTCTAGGACAAATACAAGAGTTTTTTTTTTAATGTGTAAATCACAAATTTGTTTTTTATATATATTCTTTTTGTAAGATCATAACTACTAAACTTTTAGTGGTAAGAATATGGTTATACCCAAATATTTAGTGCTTTACTTTAAAACATGATATCAAACGGCCAAATTGGTTCAGTAGTAAAAAAGTTATAAGAGATTTAAAAAAAACATATTTTTTGTCTAAAAAAACGAAAAAAGTAAAAAAGGTATGTAAAATATATTTGTTTGCCAATTCCTATAAGTGTAAACCACATTTTAGGTTCTAATGAATGTAAAAAAATAGTTCATACTTTAAAAAGGCCTATTATAGAAAACCCCTATTTTCAGTAGGGAATCCCCTGTTTAGTATTTAAAAGTACTTTGATTATATTGTTTGTTATTTTATGTTCAATAGATACTGCTGTTTAAAATAAAGTATATAAAAACATGCTTGTATTTGAATGTAATGTTGTGTAAGAATTTCAAAGTAATCGGTTAGAAACTTTCTGAGATTTGACATTTTGAACAAACGGACATTTACATATTTATTTAAATAGACATTATCAATAATAATAATATTATGAATTATTTTAATAATATCAATAACTTTTAATATTATCAATAATATTAATGTTATCAATAGTGACTTATACCATACTGAGAAGTTGATATGTGGGCCATATGTTCCAAATATATGATATATATATATTATATTGTTCCATATTGATACATTGGTCACACTTCTTGTTTCAAATTGATTGAACAAAATGTGTTAAATTATCCCCTTGTAATTGTATATTTAATTAAGTCATTATACCATAATAACACCCCTATATGAGCAAACCAACGCCCGTGGTGGTTAATATTCATGAATAAAACATGTGCTTTTGTCACTAGTTGACCTAATGAAATTATTATGCAAATATTGTCAGAAGTGAAACTTCTTTATTCTATAAACAGTTGATTTTATGCATTGCTCTCTATGAGTTGTTCTTTTACTTGATATATTATTTATATTTGTAAGTAAAATACAGTAAAGGCTACAAAGCTTTAAAAAAAAGAGATTCATTTTGAAAAACCCCCTAACATGCTAACAAATTTAAGCACATTAAACATTTTCTACATTAGTGTGGACAGTGAAATAAATAAATAACTTATTAATAACTTATTATTATTATTACGTATTTATTGCAATTCGATTTTTTCTCTAACGGGGTTTCAGTTTATATACTAACACTGGCTGCCCGATCCGGCTTTGCACGGATAGACAAATCAAAGTTAAATGTATATTAAAAAAAAAGTATCATTAAATATATTACACTATGTATTCCTTATGGGGATTTTTCATAACTTTGACCCCCCGAAGTTCCCTACAAAATTCGGATTTTTTTAAAACCATTCTTAGCCAGGACCTAGGGCCCCAGCGGAAGCTACATACCAAATTTCATTCCAATCCGTTTGGTGGTTTTTGAGATTTAATGATTAGTGAGTCAGCGAGTGGTATTTGGATCATATTTAGATAATATTTATTTACTAGAGGCGCCACCCCTGCTCGCTTCACTCACAAACCCCCATAGCGAAGCCAATGTAAACACAATATTGTTTACGCTGATATTTTTACTTAAATGACCATAGATCGATTAAACAATCTCCATCTGTTATTATTACTATTTTATACATAGTGTCAGACAGAGATCAAAACAGACAGGAGCAACCCTAATAATTCGAATTGCGGAATGCGTTGTAACTTCACCATTAAGGGTCTGCTGTAGTGGCGGCTTTTGATTCCGCTTTGAGAGTAAAAAACACGCTTTAAGAACAAACCCAACTAAAAAGTTGAAAATAATTTCTGGCATGAAGAGTTTGTCAAGCATCCCACGCTTTTTTACTGTAAAATTAATTATTTTGTTAATTACTCAACTTATTATAAATTATTCAATTATAATAAATTACTGGACTTTATATCGATGTAGAACAAACTATTTACACTTGGAAATTATTTTCTTTTTTTAATTTGCTTTGCTATTAAATCATGCTTTTTAAAACTATAATTTACTTAGGATGTTTGCAAATATAGTCTTGCTTAACTCGGCTAAATTTTTGCAAACACACCGAGCTAAAATTTCTCTGAACCCAAGTGCGATGACGGTTGGGCCAGGGGACATATTGTACACGTTTGCTTCTTAAGGGTCTGCTGTAGTGGCGGCCATCTTGGATTTGTATCCCATAAGAGCAAAGTTAAATTTCAAACCATTTATTTCGTTTACTTTTTATCATAAAATTGTTTGCAAGGTCTCATTTTAAGCACAGTCACACTACGCATCCGTCTTGCAATTTAGATTTTTTTAAATGCTTTTGATTTGTTATGTAATTGACATTTTGTAAGTAGAAAGTTTGAATTTTTTTCCTAACACAATAAGAAATTAATAATGAAAAATAAACTGCAAGCCGGATCCGAAATTTTATAAAGAATATTCAGTTTTTTTTCAACACACAATTACAAAAGACAGAATTATAAAATGGTATGAAATGAGGCAATGTCAAAGCGTTCAGCTGCAAGAAATTGCACTGTTTAGATAGGGATACAGTGAGAAGCGGTTGGGTTTCCGGTTGCTTTCTCGTTTACTGGAGCAGACCCTTAATATTGAAATAATCAACATTTCAAACAAATTCTGACATTATAAAAACTAATTTAAACAGTAAAAAAAACTGTTATCTATAAAGAATAATTATCAATAATAAATTGGCCAAGTTGGATTCAAATGAACATGTTTTGGTTCTTTTTAGGCCTAACTAAAATTATGTTAAGATTTTGATTAAGCATTTTTCGTTGATTTTTGTTTGTGTTTGCTTTTAATTAGATATCTGTTTGATATGATAATGAATATAAACCTACATGTGTTGCTAGCTGATCCGAACAGCTGTTTTATCAGAATTTTCTCTAGTTTTACGCTTTAAAATACAAATTTACTAAAATCCTTTCTTAGTGTGCGTTGTTAAGTGTGCGCATAACTCCTTAAGAACACAGCTTTAAATTTTCCTATTTGTATCTTACGTAGTTTTTGCTCAACGTTGATTATATATGCAAGTCAGTCAGTTAATTGAATCAGTTCTATTTCTTATGTAAATATTTTTTTGTCGCAGAACTAATACATTTATTGTATTGTTTTTATATTCCGAATTGAAACTTTACGATATACTAGTGACCTTGTGTGACGATATTTTTCGCATTCAGGATAACACGAACATAAAAAATTACTTAAATAATGATTAAATACAAAGTTCGTATTAAAAGAATGCAAAAAATTATAATTATCCTACAAAATAGGTTAAAAAATACCTCTATCAGCCTATTTCTATTTTAGTATTTATGTAGAAATGTCAGGTCCAAAGGCGAATAGTGCCAGTAGTGAGTAGTTGTTTTCTAAGTTTGTTTAAAATATGCTCGTTTACTCGCGCTCAATTCCATTGCAGGAATCTAGAATAGGACCTACCTGCGACCAAATATTTAAAAAGGAAACACAACCTTCTATGCAAGATATACGTTTTAATTTAAATGGTAAAATAAATCGAGTAAAAAAGAGGCTCACGTTCGTGCCGTATATTTCATCGGAGTCTGATTTATACTTAAGGAAGTGTGTTGCACTCTAATAAAAAGAGATGAATGTATCTCCGGATGGCGAAGAAGGGGAGTATTGTGGTAGGAGTAAGGTAGAGAGCAAGTTTGTGTTATGTTCTATTTTCAATTCAATATACAACAAAGGAAAAATTACACTTATTATTGTTTTAATTACCGTACCAATCAGTGCCAAATATACCATTATTGTACCAAAGGTGCTTTTAAGTTTTTTCTGATGTACTACCTTACGTAAACGCGATATATTTATAACGCGCGGGACTAATCCAGTGATTGGCTACATGAGTCAAGATAAAGGAAAAAGTTTCTATCAATATTTTTTTAGAAACGATTTTTTTTACCAGCTATTCGTTGTTTTGTTTTTGTTTACTAATTAGTTTTTACCTCTAAAACTGCTGAACTGATTGAGTTGAAATTTCGCATGGTCCCTTCGTCGTAAACACTTAACAAACTCGTTTTAAAATGGTGGCTTTTTAGCATTTTTTGTAAAACTTTGTGTAAAAAAGTCAACACTAATTGTTCCTTTTTCCTGTCCATTGTTTGTATTGCTGTATAGGCCTATACCAATTAAACATAATTCTAACACGTAACTGAATCTCTGACGTGATTTGAGCGAATTTCCAAAATTAAATTGATAGGTTTTAGGGATTCAATAAACTATTTAGAAATACTCACGGAGGCGCTGAAATATATTAGTAGAATTAGTTTGCACTCGTTCCGCTCGCAGCGCTCTTCCTCGCTTCCCCTGACCAGAAGCTGCCCCCACGGTAAATTCCCACCCGTGGAATTAAAGCTGGTACTTTTAAAGTATAAATAACGTTTTGAACGCTTCTGGGAGAACCAGATGAGCTATTACGTCATGTAAAAAAAGTGCGGAATAATCTCGTATGGATTTTGTTTATATAAAATCATAATAATTAAATAAATAAAAACACAATTTTTAATATACCACGTTTTTAAAACGGACTAAACAGTATCAAATACCTTTCCTTGGGCCCTTCTAAAATTTTGAGGGTGAATTTTTAGCGGCTACGGAGATATTTATAAAGTTTGAAGATTAAAAATGTGGGGCGCAGGCAACCTATGATAGTTAAGGAGGAGTAAATAAATTACATTACAATGAATCCCATTTCCAATGCACTGACATTGGTTGTGAATTTATCCGGATTATCTACTGGCTGCGCCCCACGTTTTTTAATATTCAAGTTTTATAAATATCTCCTTAGCCATTAAAAATTCACCCTCAAAATTTTAGGAGGGCCCAAGGAAAGTTATTTTATACTTTTTAGTTCTTTTTAAAAACGTGGTATATTAAAATTTGTTTTTTTTATTTAATTAATTATTTTCTGCTTTTTAGTCGCAAAGTTCTACCCAGACAGACAGACAGACATACATGACGGAAACCGAACTCTGATTGAATATTTTATTGTCATCCGGTTCTGACCTATATTTAAAATTTCAAGTTTCTAGCTCATCGGGAAGTTAGTTTAAACTCGATTGCAAAGTTCCACCCGGACAGACAGACAGACAGACATGACGGAAACCAAACTCAGATAAAAAAAAAATATATATATATATTTAAAATTTCAAGTCTCTAGCTCATCGATAAGTTAGTTTAAACTCGATTGCAATGTTCTACCCTGATAGACAGACAGAAATACATGACGGAAACCAAACTCTGATTGAATATTGTATTGTCATCCAGTTCTGACCTATATTTAAAATTTCAAGTCTCTAGCTAATCGGGAAGTTATTTTAAACTCGATTGCAAAGTTCTAGTAAAAACGTGTTAAAAAGGTTTCATTTTTGTACGAAAAACCTAAAAAGTGCTACAGGTCAAAAAAAGTTGAACGAACTCGTCCAATTGACTTAGAAAACCAACGTGTGTTCCAAATGCGGACCAAATCGGACTTAAATCGCGGCTCTTAAAGTGCGAATAACACCCAAAAACGTGTTCTGGGACCACGATCGATGCTCATTGACCACTCAGGACCTTAGATCTTGCCATAAGAGTCACTGCAATATCTCATCTTTTCTATGGAACTTCAATAAAATAAATATAACGGTAAAATATCCATACGGAGCTCAAGTATGAACCTGGCTCGACGTATGCGGTTCGACAGATAAGCCCATTTCAAAACTATCTGTGTAGCGACTAGCGTCTCTGGGTTTGTAAATAATATTACTTACAACATATGCAAGCCAATATGAAATGAAAATGGAAGCAGGATTCCAGCGAACGAACACAGATGTAGATTACATTTGCATTGTAGGCTGCAACGTATGTGTAAACTCAACACAGATGTACAAGAGAAGTTTAAAAGCATATTCCTGCCATATAGAAGGTAATTTCAGACGATGATATGATCTAATATTTCGATAAGGCAACACGTAAAGTCTGCCGAGCATATTATATTTACAGTCTCTTTTATTGTGTTATTCTATAAGGAAAATTCTCAACTTGTTGTTTTTGTACTTATTATAAAGCAAAAAAGAGTATTAAAAAAATTAATAAAACTGTTGAAAAAGTAAAAACATTAAATTTGTACATAAAATTACAAAAATATCGTAAAAATAATTCGACCACGCAGCTGAACCGCTGACGTGAGTTGAGTAAATTTCAAAAATTCAGTTTATAGGCGTATGTTTTAGAGTTTCAACCAACAATTTGGGAAATAGGTCTATTCACGACGGTGCTGAATAGCTGCAAAATGGTTCGCACGCCATTCCGCATATTGGGAGTATCTTCTATACACAATGCATTGCGTGCTACGCACGCATTTCAACATATTTGCAGTGTCTTCAACACACAAAGCATTGCGTGCTTCGCACGCCAACCTCACGGTGAAATCCACCACATGGCTTTGAATCCACCGGGTACTTTTATGGTATTTTACGTTGTGATCGATTTTGGGGGAACCAATCGTAAGGTCGCGTAAACAAAAAATGTACGGAATCACAGACTAAATTTATATTTTTAGGAAAAACTGTAAACAAAATCATTCTCGTAGGAAAAATCTCAAAAAATAGTTACTTCCGGTCAAAAAACGTACTTCCGGCTGTTGATTTTTTTTGGCTGACGAACTCGTCCAAGCGACGTAAACAACCAACATAGAAGAACGTGCGTACCAAATTTGGACCATATCGGACTTAAAATGGGGCCGCTAGAATGTGAACACATTTACAGGGTGGTTATAAAGTCACTCCCCCCTCCGTTTAACTTTTTTGTTTGTTAAAACAAACAAATATCCTTTGGGAAACGATACTAACTTAACCCAAAGTATCTTTTGAAGCAATCGTAAATTTTGAGTGTGCCTTTTAAAAATGGGGGATTTTGGGGGCAACTCAAAATTTTCAAATGGGAAGTATGGTCATGTGATACCTCATTTTAAAGGTCTATTTAAGACTAGGAAAATGACATAAAGAAAATAAAAATCGGAACACCCAAAACAAAATGGCAGCCCTAAACGTGTTGAAATAAATCGACATAAAGTTGCTATAATATCTCGAAAAGGAAGTTTTAGAAAAAATTCTAAGCGACAAAAAATGTTTATTTTAAAGTGATTGACCTAAAAAATTGCTTCCAAATCGATTTCGTAAATTTTATTTTTACTCCTCCATCTTAAAAAATTTTGTAAAAAATGAAATTTACGAAATCAATTTGGAAGCAATTTTGTTAGGTCAAGCACTTTGAAATAACAATTTTTTGTTTCTTGAAATATTTTCAAAAACCTCTTCCTTTTCGAGATATTGGGAACTTTATGTCTCGAAGTGATTAGCTGTAAGAAAATGAAACTTCGACTTCATTTTACAGGAGAACCGTAAAGTTTATAAAAAAAAATGTAAAGAACAAAAAAGTCTTAAAATTACCCATAAAATCCAAAAACTTTATACAAATGGGTGGTTTATATTTTAAAAAATTAAGTTGGCCGCCATTTTGAATGCACTTTGGAAATTTTTTATACACAGTCCAAAAGGTATCAAAAATTAAGGGCAGATGTTCATTTAAACATTTTTGTCAGAATCGTATTTTAAAAGTTAACTATTGTCACAATTTAGCTGTCCTCCCTGAATATACTGTATATATGATTTTTTATGACACCCCAAAACGCGTTCTTTGGACCATGATCGGTGCTCATTGGCTACTCCCGACCTTGGGTCTTACCATAAGGGCCATTGCAATTGCTCATTTTTCCTACGGAAATTCTCTAATAAGGTTTTAAACATTTTTAGATAAGTTATGAAACAAAATAATTCGATCACGTTCCTTCACCGCTGACATGAGTTGTGCAACTTTTATTAAAATTAAATGTATATGTTTTTGGGTTTTCCTTCACATTGATTTCGTTTTCAAGATATTAATTGTGGTTATGAAGTTTACAAAATTTAATTTTGATATACATAAATAAAGAGTACCAGATAACTGCCACATACTTTCTCCCAGTTGAAACTTTATACCTTCCCAAGAGTAGCATAGGAGGTCGTTATTTATAATTGCAAAAGTAGAAAAATGTTACCATGGAAAATATTAGATGCATGTAACACACATCCATATTATTATATTATATTATTATTATTATTATTTAAACTATTCGATCGATTTCGAAAAAATTTCCACCAAACATATCAATTAGGCCTGTATAGATGCACGAAAAAAGGTTTTGAAAAATGTCGAAGAAAAACCCCCTTTTTGGCCAAAAACCAACAAAAATCTGTTATTATTATTATTATTACCTAAACGATAATTTTTAGAAAGATGCCGTTTTTTGCATATGGTAGGGTACATTAAGGGCTACAAATAAGCCAAATTTTATCTAAATCGTTAGTGCCGTTTTTGAGAAATTTAGATTTTTCTCGTTTTTTTCGCCATTTTTATGAGGTAAAACCCCTTAAAAATCAAAAATTTGAAAAAATAAAAAACATATCTGAAAAACTACACATACATACCAAATTTCATCAAAATTGGACGGTTGGTGTGGTCTCCAGCTCTGTACACATCCTTACAGACACACAGACACGCGGACAGATATCACCAAAAGACCACATTTTTGGGTTCAGGGAGTACCAAAACAAATAATTCCACTAAAAATATTTTTGAGTTTAGGGAGCACCAACACAGATAATTCCACTTAAAATTTTTTGGGGGTTCAGGGAGCACCAACACCGATAATTCCACTTAAAATTTTTTGGGGGTTCAGGGAGCACCAACACAGATAATTCCACTTAACATTTTTTGGGGGTTCAGGGAGCACCAACACAGATAATTCCATTTAATATTTTTTGGAGGTTCAGGGAGCACCAAAACCGATAATTCCACTAAAAATTTAAATTCGAAAATTTGAACGAAAACAATACTTTCTCCATATACTACGTATAGAGTGGAGAAAGTAAAAATCGTAGTTCTGTAAAATCACCGGTTTTTTGAAAATAAATTAGTCTTTTAAGAAACGTTTATTATTCCAAATGTGTATTTTAAGCTGAGCACAGGCCGTTCTCTCTAGTCAGATGGTTGTCTCCGTAATTACATGTTCTCATATCTGAGTACAAACGCTGAAGTTTATGTTATCAACAAATTTAGCTTTTTCAATTTACATAAATTTTGTACTACTTTCCGTATCGCGCTATTTTCCAAGGAGAGAATGAATTTCATATTGTTTTTTTTAACGGAGATATCGTTGTCTGTATTCAAAAAATACCACGTTTTAATTTTCATCGATTCAAATTATTTTGCAGTATGAAAATAGAACGCCAAACTTTCTTGCCGAATACTCACCGGCAGATAAATAAACCTATCGCGCGGCCGAGACGCTGACATGAGTTGAGAGAATTTACAAAACTGAGTTTATTGCTTTTTACCAACTATTTGGGTAATTGTTCTACTCACGAAGGTTTTGAATAGCTGCCTGCTTGTACAAAATATATTAGTAGAATCCGTTTCTACCTCGGCCTAAAGCCCCGGCTTTTGCGCTGCTTCGTCCCTCTAGCAGCAGTAAAAC
>JAGFPH010010301.1:3025-18007 GCA_018207615.1 Philaenus spumarius | reverse complement strand
TCGGATCTGAAGCTGCCAATATTATTAGCTGGGAGTTGCAAATGAGCACCGATCATTGTCCCCAGAACACGTTTTGGGGTGTAATTAAAATCATATATATGTGTTCGCACTCTAGCGGCCGCATTTTAAGTCCTATTTGCTTTAAATTTGGTACACATGTTGGTTGTGTACGTCGCTCGGACGAGTCCGTTAGGCAAAAAAATCCAACAACCGGAAGTACGTTTTTTCACAGGAAGTAAATATTTTGTGAGATTTTTCCTACGAGAATGAATTTGTTTTTGAGTTTTTTTCTACAAATATAAATGTAGGATGTTATTCTGAGCATTTTGTTTTTTTACGCGACCTTATAGCTCGCTTGGTTCCCCCAAAGTCGTTCGAAACGTAAAATACCATAGAAGTACCCGGTTCAAAGCCATGTGGTGGTCTCTACCGTTGGGTTGGCGTGCGAAGCACGCAATGCATTGTGTATTGAAGATACTCCCAATACGAGGGTTGGCGTGCGAAGCACGCAATGCTTTGTGTATTGAAATACTCCCAATATGCGGAATGGCGTGCGAACCAATTTGCAGCTATTCAGCACCGTCGTGAATAGACCTATTTCCCAAATTGTTGGTTGAAACCCTAAAACATAGGCCTATAAACTTAATTTTGGAAATTTGCAAAGTTAAAGAAAACATAACCTAACTGTTATTAATAGATTAATAATGTTGTTCTTTTTATAAAATCGTATACTTAAAATAAGCCTCAGGCAGTAGAAATTTGAAACAATAAATGGCAGCCGTAGATACAAACAATTCCACAGTGATTATATATAACCACACTCCCTTTAATAACACTCCCTTTAGAAACTGTAAGGTGGTTTTTGTAATTAAGGTTAATAACAGAGCTGTTTAATTATTCCCTTTAGAGCTGTTAAGTGATAATTGGTATAAATTGCCCTCCTAGCCACAAGTTGAAAGATATTTATTTTTAAGTTTAACTTTATTAAAACTTTTCTCCAATGAAAAACTGTAATCGTAGGTACTTATTATGTATTCGTTTAAGTCTTAATCAAGTCAGGTATGTCATTTTAGGTAATTTAATCTCTAAATTTGATATAATACTAATTAATTCAATTACGTTTGTATATTTAATAAGGATGTTATCAGTGAATTGCATTTGCTGTATCAAGTCACAGTATCGGGGGTGCCAAAATAAAAAAATAATTAAAATTATAATAATATAAAATGTTTCTTAACTTTTCTGATCTACGTTGGGAACTGTTCTTCAAACCTGTTCTTAAAGAACAGATAAATATCGCCAATTAACCGTTCTTAATTGTTCTGATCTACGTTGTAAACTGTTCTTCAAACCTTTTCTTAAAGAACAGATACATATCACCAATCAACCGTTCTTAATTGTTCTGATCTACGTTAGGAACTGTTCTTGAAACCAGTTCTTAATGAACTGATAAATATCACCAACCAAATTTTAATTGTTCAAAAAATATTAGATTATATAATATGGTTGCTTCAATCAAAATGAAGCTCAGAATGTCTTTGAATGGTTAGTAGCTTCTTTTACTTTCAAGACAACCTACGGAGACGTCCTGTAAAGGGCAACTCCAAATGTAAACATACGGCTTACGATACACATTTTTTTCTCCATAAATCACAAACATTTTGATAGCAAGCAAAATAAGGTACGACAACCTTTACCGAAAAACGTTTTTTCCAAAAATATTGGACCCCAACCGCAAGTTTTTAACAATTTAAAACGGAAAGTGATTTTTAAACAATTTAAAGAAGTAAAAAAATTTACTTTTTAATGTATTTTGAAGTCTTATTCCTCCAAGGAAGAAAATTAACTTGTTTTATTTACTCGGACTTCCATTATCTTGATAACATAACTGCGACTTTGGATAGGGTTGTAGCTAACTTTGCTTGGTATCAAAATGTGTGTGATTTAATGATTACGTGTCACACGTCGTATATTTGCATTTAAAATTTTCAGCTGCTCCCCACAGGACCCCTTTGTGGGGAGGAGTGGTGGTCTTTAAAATTTGTAAAAGTAGTTTCTAATCATGCAAAGTCATTCCTAAATTTTCATATTTTTACTGTCTGTTGTCTAAAAGTTACGGAAATGGGTCTCATACTTTTTGAACAACTGGTATACAGTTTTAATTATATGTATATGATTCAGTTATATGGTTATTGTGTAAAGGAGCATTATTTAGTTTTTAACACTAACTTACTGCGATTTGAGTACAGGTGTATAATAGATTTTGAATGATTTATATTTTATGTTTTGTTGTGTAATATAAAGAATTTATTATATTTCCAAAACTTACGATGAAACATCCTTTTCGAAATGTGTCACAAGTAATGTAGAACGAAATCACATTATGTAAGTAAGGTAAATTTAGCTATCCGTAACCATTGATAGTGACTATATTTTTTTTGGGGGCGAGGTTAGAACTATTTCCTCTCTTCCACCTAACCCCATTACAAAATTAGAAACATTTACAACATAAAAAGTAAATAGTTCTTTAAAAGACAAAAATAAATGTAGCCTTTACAATTTATAAAAACATTTACAGTAATTGATACAGGTTAAATACTTATTACAATCGTAATTAAACATTTATACACATTCGTACAACCGAACAGTAAACACTTCTAATGTACGCCTCAAAAAGTAACTAGGAGTGGGATACTACAACAATAAGTACACGCGTAGTTTGCTGTACTTTAGATAATAACAAAACATCTAAGTGCATTACACGAGATTTGCTGTTTAATTTACTAAACTCTGGCTTTGTTCCACCAAGTGGTCATCAATTAATACAAAGAGCTGGAACGTGCTTCAACAAATTGCTGTACAAGACTTTGAAGTTGGTGACAAAGGTTTATTCCAATAAGATTCTCATTACGTTTGTTTGCCTTCGGTTTGTTTACAGTTGACTGCAGTTCGTTGCGACCTATTTAATGTTCTTTGCAATGTATTTCTCCATCTATTCATTATGCGTTTATACACAAGCTTGCGTTCTGAAAATACTGTCATTGACAGCCTTATTATTATTGACGAGTGAACGTCATCTTTACAATGACAACCACATGTTTGCCTCGTTTCAATCCAAATACTCAAATATTTTTGGCGTCTTTAGGAAGAACAAGTTTCTCAAAGCTCATTTACCCAACCTGTTGGAATAATTTCAAATAAAAAAAAAAACGTTTTACTAATTTTATGTTAGTGCGTAAAATGCATAGAGAATTTCCTTAGGAAAGATGAGCTATTGCAGTCACTCTTATAGTGTGACGTAAGGTCGGTAGTGGTCAGTGAGCACCGATCATGGTCCCCAGAACACGTCTGGTTTGGTTTTAACACGTTGGTTGTAAACAAGTAGCTCGGAAGAGTTCGTTATTTAAAAAATCAAACAACTGGAATCACATTTTTTAACAGGAAGTAACAATCTTTTCAGATTTCTTTTGTATTAGAAAAACATTTTTTGATAGTTTATCTAAATAAAACGAAATATAGGTGATTTGCTGCATATTCTGTTTTTCTAGGCCTTCTGGTTGTTCCAAAACGTAAAATATTATAAAAGTACCCTTTTCAAATCGACTTGGTGGATTTTAGCTCCGAACCCAATGGCCAGATGCAAATTCGCGATGGGGAGCAGTCTATAATCCGTGGCCGCAAAGTTAAGTTGTACATTCGCAAATCGAGTTTTACCCGCTGTAGGACTGGAGACTGAGGTGCAACAAATAGTTTTCATTGCCGGTGGCAGCAATTCAGCACCTTCTTGACTAGATCAATTTCCCAAATAATTGGTTGACACCCCAAAACATATAAACTCAATTTTGGAAATATGCTCAACCCACGTCAGAGGTTCGAATTATTTATAATGTAAGCAAGTAAATGGCAGTACATTTTTTTACTTTCTCCCCCCTATACGTAGTATATGGAGAAAGTATTGTTTTCGTCCAAATTTTCGAATTTGAATTTTTAGAGGAATTATCTGTTTTGGTGCTCCATGAACCCCAAAAAATTGTTTAGTGGAATTATCTGTGTTTGTGATCCATGAACCCAAAAATGTTTTAGTAGAATTATTGGTTTTGGCGCTAACTGAACCCCAAAAATTGTTTTTTTGGTGATGTCTGTCCGTGTGTCTGTTAGGATGTGTACAGAGCTGGAGACCATACCAACGGTCCGATATGTATGAAATTTGGTACGTAGGTGTAGTTCTGGAATATCTCCAGGCGTTTTTTTTTATTTTTTCAAATTTTTGATTTTTAAGGAGTTTTACCCCCCAAATATGGCCAAAAAACCAGAAAAATCGAAATTTCTCAAAAACGGCCCTAACTATTTTCATAAAATTTGGCTTATTTGCACCCCTTAGTGTACCCTACCATATGCAAAAAACCGCATCTTTCGAAAAATTCTCGTTTAGATAATAACAATAGTAATAACTGATTTTGGCCAAAAAGGGGGTTGTTTTTCAAAAATTTTCCAACCCTTTTTCGTGCATCTATACACGATCAATTATTATTATCGATCGAATAGTTTTAATAATAATATAATATAATATGGATGTGTGTTACATGCATCTAATATTTTCCATGGTACTTTAGCAATTCTAAATAACCACCTCCTATGCCACTCTTGGGAAGGTATAAAGTTTCAACTGGGAGAAAGTATGTGGCAGTTATCTATATTATTATGATTGTTATTATATTGCTATGAAATATATAGTTCAGTGCTCGTTTCAAAGACAACAGAAAATACTTTTTCAGTTTTAACTAAATTGCTTTTTGTATTTCTCCTACATAATCACGTTGTACTTATAAGCAAAAGTTTCCCCTCTACAAACTTTATACTATTTGGCGTGCAACTCCGATCCAAAGCCTTAACTTTAACATAGTATAAGTTCTACTTAACTGGTTTTGCCACCAACACTAGAGGCGAAGCAAATGGAAACAGATCACACTATTGAAATGACCATTGATTAGGACAGAGGCAATTGGATCTTGGTTGGGTGGTGGGGGTACATTATCCCGTTCCGGCGCATGCTCAGTAGGACCAGGTATTTTGTGTGAATGGCATACTTTTTTTTACAATAAAGCGATACAAACCTAACCAAAACCGATGTTGGTTGTTAGAAAAATTAAATTAAACTTGCCAATTAGGTTGCTAAGTTAATAAGTTAGGTAAATGCTTTCAAGAAATTGTGTTGGTTCACAGTATAGCCCTAACCTGAAAGTGTGTTAAGATTTTGATAAAAATCGGTAGTTTCATTTATAATATGTAACATCGGTCAAGAGCGCCCATATGGGATAGACCATGGTGTGGGGATGAAGGAGTACCCTCCTCTCCTTCGACCAAATGGGTTCAGGGAAATTTTTGACCTCCCTTCAGAAAGTATATATGTAAAATAAAACAACACGTAATGTGTAAAACATATTTTAGTCATAATCTCTTAAAAGAAAAATTCCTGACCATAATTCATAATATAAAAATGTTCCTTTACCTGGGAGCTAGGGGGAAGGGGTATCCTTTGCCCATAGGTACAGTTGTTTGACTTATAATATTGTAAGCATTTTTCGTTAATTTGTATTTGTGTCTTGCTTGTATTGGTTTGAACAATAAACTGATTATAAATTCTCTAAGGTGGAGACTATGGTAATGATTCAGTCTACACCGAATCTAAAATAATTGACCTAATCTAAAATTTTTTCGTAGATTTTTGTTTGTGTTTGCTTTTATTGGTGGTTTCGAAGAATAATAAACTGATTCTAAATTCGCTAAGGTGGAGAGTATGGTAATGAACCTAAACGCATTCAACGAACAAGTTTTGCTATGATTTTGTTCCGAATCAGCTGTTTTACGGCTGGGTAGACTAACCTTAAATATTCACTATATTTATGATTTAAAATTACAATTTTGCTAAATCCTTTCTTTGTGTGCTTCTTAGACCCCGTAAGAACGGGCTTATATCTTACAATTTTAGTACATTTATTTTACATATTTTTTGCTCCAAGATGATTCTATGAGGGTCAGTCCAATACAAAGCCGCTTACGTCTTACGTGGGTGACCTATTCCAATGCACGTTTTGTCCTTACAAATAATGACCTGACAAAACATGGCTTTGTTATAACAACCGGGTTAACGAACAGGTTAATAACAAGTTCAAAACGTGATTTATATTGGATACAATGTTTTGCCACGTCAAAGTTAATACTGTGTTATTTCGGTCTGGTTGATCGGTGGATTTGTGTTTATTTGGCGAGTTTATTGTCACTGGGCTGTCATCTGAGTAGAGTCAAAAGTTTGATTACGTTTTGGTAACAGTCTCGTTGTCTGTAAAGTGAAGCAATTTTCGTTTGTTGCCTGAGAAGCTTTTAAATAATTGATTTATTCAGAATATGTGGCTAAAAATGAATAAGTTACTATTTGTACAGTTAAGAAATAATTGTTAATGCCTGCTATACATTTCTAATATTTAGGTAGCACTTTGCACACTCTGGATCACTGTTTAGATTTAGTTTGTGCACTAAGAAATATCTTTAGCAAGAGAGGGGAGTAGAGTGGTGCAGTGGTTACGCTGCGATACGCTGATCTCCTGTATTTATTAGTATGACATCATTAGTTTCAAATGATCATGAGTTAATAATCACATTTTTTACAATTTATTATTAGGTTAACATTTTGAAATTCTGGTGACAAAATGCACCTTATTAAATATTTACATTTGTAAATGTGAACAATACATTTCCGCATGAGTCATCATAAAGTGGTGACATTTGTTTTTGTTTGTATGTAGGAGGTAATCTATGGAACTACTGAACCGATTGAAAAAGTAGTTTTACTAAGTAGCTTCACTATCCCTGAGTAACATAGGCTATAATTCATTTTAGGTTAAGCCTAGACTGATGAACCAACAAATGTATTTAAATTTATTAACAGTTACAACTAATTGAATAAAATAACAGATAAAACAGCTGTTTGATAATATTTCCATTAACAGCTCATTTCAAACTTTGAAGCAATTATTTGTATTTCTAACTTTTAGGTTAATTTTTCATTAAAGTTTAGACCTGAGCCTTGCTGGTTCTTTTACCCTTTATTGTAACTGCTGTTATAAAATATACGAAATAATTTGATTTGAACATTTAACATTACTCACCATCTTAGGTAGGAAAATAATATGAATTAAGCTTAACTTGTTGGCCAGTTCGTTTCAGTAATATTCAAAAGATATATTTAAAAGTAGTTTCAGGATAAAAACAAAACAGTATATTAATGCACAAATTAATAAATGTTTTATTCAAAAATCAAAGCTGATTGGTCTGTTATTGGAAACTTTATAAATACTAATATTAAAAGAAGTAAACATTGTTTGTTTGTGTGTAGGGTTTAATCTCTAGAACTACTGAACAAATTGTTTTACTGATAAAAAGCTACCCTATCCCTGAGCAACATAGGCTAAAATTCGTTTTGATAAAAACATTTTTTATTTCAATATTTGTAAATTTAGTCGGAAAAAATCTTAGGTTAGGCCTAGTCTTATGAACCACCACATGTATTTACATTTATTACCATATCAACCAATTGAATAAAATAACAGATAAAACAGCTGTTTGCTCCAATATTTTCATTAACAGTTGCTTTCAAACTTTGAAGCAATTATTTGTATTTATAACATTTAGGTTAGGCTTTTATTAAAGTGTAGACCTGAGCCTTCCTGGTTCTTTTAACCTTTATTATAACTGCTGTTTTAAATATACAAAATAATTTGATTTGAACATTTAACATTATTTACCATCTTAGCTTTGGGGTTATTATTAATACTACACCTTTTATTATAAAGAAAAAGTTACATGATTATGTGTATAGAAGGTTTCTACGGGGTTGGCGTGTTGGGCACGCAGGGGTTTCCCCTAGTCATAAATAATTTGAAAGATTAAAAAACATTAAGTGAAAACTGCACACATACTGGCTGTCTATTGAATACTAATCCAAAAGATATGCCTCAAATTTGAAGATCAATACTGAAGTTTGGATAATTTAAATGCTTCAGCTAAGTAAAATGATTTTAATTGCGGGTACAATAATCAGCTGTTTAATGGATGGTTTAGTGATGACAACTTTGAAGTTTACTGACTCGATCACTCAGCTGACCTGTTGACGAGAGTTGAGCGATTTGCCGAAATTAAGTTTTATGTGTTGTAGGGTTTAAACCTTTTACTTGGGAAATCGTTCTACACTCGAATTTTTTGAGGGACCGGAAAACCAACGTTGGTAACAAAATTTGACCAAATAGGAGGTAAAATGCTGCATTTGGAGTTTGAACACATATATACATTTACTAGCTGGATGGTATTTCCAGTCTTTTTAACGTAATTGTATTCCTTTTAAGTGTTCAGTCAGTGAGTGGTATTTGTCTTTTATATATCTTAAATTAATAATAAAAGCACTATTGTCATAATAATAAAAGATCTGAAGTTAAGATTTTAGTAACTTTGATCCCCCCAATCCCCTTCTAAAATTTCGAAATTTTTCATACAATTTCTTAGTGAGCACCTATGGCCCTAGAGGAATCTACACACCAAATTGCATTCCAATCTGTTCGGTAATTTTGGAGAAATCGTGATTTAGTAATTTTTACCCCCCAACCCCTCTAAAATTTCCAATTTTTTAAAATCCTTTCTTAGTAAGCACCTATGGCCCTAGAGGAAGCTACATACCAAATTTCATTTCAATCCGTTCCTTAGTTTTTGAGTAATCGTGATGAGTGAGTCAATGAATGAGTGAGTGAGTGGTATTTCGCTTTTATATATATAGATACAATTTACAATGTCACCCTAAAACGTGTTCTGCCGACCATGATTATTGACCACTCCCAACCTTAGGTCTCACCATAAGAGTTAGTGAAATATCTCATTTTTCTTATAACGTATATCTAAAATTGTACGTTATGTTTTCTAACCACGCTGTCAACTTCATTTGATGAAGACTTAAGTTACTCGATGCTGCGAATAAACGTACACGTTTATACAGATAGTTTCAAATTAAAATAAGTGCAATAATTATTGCACGGGTCTCCACAAGTTTAGATTTGCAAATCAAATTGAATCGTATTTTTTCGAAATTGAAGCGAATCAATTTATTGAAAGCTATTTTCGAGTAAATACACTTTTCAGTCAATACATAATGTATATATTAGGGATAATTTATTCTCTCCACCAAACATTTTAATATTCCTTTCACGTTTTGACATGCACTTTGACTGCGACTTCCTGCTGTCAGTAACACCTCCAAACACACACTGCCTGCCAAAACAAATTTTAAAATCACAATAAAGTTATTTACTAAAAGTTATAAATCTGTATGTAATTTATTATAAGGAAATTCACTTCTTCATTTTTAACAACTATACTTTTAATGTTACAAAAAAAAAGATTTTGTGTGTTTTTTACAATCCGTTTTACATTTAAAGTCAGTGTGGTTAAATACAATAATTTAAATATATTTATATCCCTACATATAGGCCTAGGACGATGTGGTCAAAACATCCGGCTTAAACAAGAAGTCTTTCTAGCATGAAAATTGACACACAGGTTAAAATGTTGGTTTAGATAGATACAGTTACATTTTTATCTTGAAAACCAAATTTCTGGAAAAAAAGTTAATTTGCTAATTTGTTCACGTTTATAAATACTAGTTGGGCTCCGCCCCCGATCGCTTCTATAACCTACCGCAGCAGCGACTTCTGGCGAAGTAAGTGCAAACAGATTATTGTAAACTCTGATATGACGATTGATTAGGACAGAGGCACTTGGATGGGATCGCTTGGAGGAAGGTGGGTTGACCTAGATCGTGACGCATGCGCAGTAAGGTTAGCGCTTTTGCGTGAATGCCAGGATTGTTTATAATAGAGAGATGTTAACCTGACCTAAAAAAGCTGAAGGTTGTTAAAGAAAATTAACTGAAGAACAAAATATAGCAAGTCGGTTGCTATATATGTGTTGGGCGCAGTAAGGACTAATTTAAATTGGGTTAAGCTTTTGATCCAAATCAGCTGTTTTATTTTTAGTATGTAACAACAGATGTTTGAATTATAATACAGTAAGAGTTTTTTATTTGATTTTTGTTTGCTTTTATTTTGTTAGCATAACCTAAAAATGCTATTGATAGTGAATAATAACAAACTGACTCCAAATTTGCTAAGTTTGTTGTAATGGAAATGAATGTAAATATGTTCAATAAACATGTTGCCACGGGCAAAAACCCGAGACAAATGGGCTAATTACTAGAATAATTAGGCCTAACATTAAAAGTTGTATATAGAAGCCAATAGGCCTAAATATGTAAATTGATAATTAGTAATAAGTAAAATAACACGTTATAAAGAGATATCAAAGGAAAATTGGGTGTAAGAAGGAAGTAAATAATTTAAAATAATTATTTTATAAATTGCAGGCTTAGCCAATATTAAAAGTAATAGTAGCCAAGCGGAGTGAATTATTCTAAGGGAAATCGACAGGATAATTCTTGTCAGGTTTTGTCGAATATTGCAAAACTCTGTCTGTTGCTATGCGCCGTGAAAGAATTCAATGTAAAATTTTAATATATTTTCAAAAATAAAAATAGTAGGTTATTTTAAATGTAATGGGTAGAGGAGAAAAAGATGATAATAATCTAATTAACAGAATTGTTTTAATTAAGAAAATGAAAAAGTTATAGAGCAAAAACGTAGCAGAAAAAATGCTAAAATTCACAAATTTGAAAATTTCGAAAATCTAAAATGGGGATAAAATAAAGAATAAATAATTAATAATAATTAAATAATAATAAATTAATATAATTAAATATTTTTAAAGAAAAAGGCTCAAAAATAAACATATTTAAATAAATGAATAAATCGGGGGAAATAAGTTTCTACAGAAATAAATATGTATTAAATAAGATGTAGTATATATGTTTTTGTAATACACCATGTGAGAAAAGGGCATAAACCAAAAAGGGGGGTTGCCAAATCCAAAATTCGAGATACACATAGGATAGGCCACAGAATCGTGCCCGATGTGAAGATAGAAGAAAGAAGATCAGTTTTGGACGTTTGGGAACCAGACGAATAAGATAGAACCAAGAAAATTCGAATTTGGACCATTTTGAAGAATTTAAAATTCGAAATTAAGGAAAAACTAGCGAAGGCGATAACTGGAGAACCAGGAACCTTAGAACAACCACTCAAAGGAGGGAGAAAGCAGAAGATGGTCAGGAATCCAATGAGCTGCAGAAATCCAAAATCGGACCATGGGTTACAAAGTTAGAGCATTTTGAAAGTTTTGCATACAAAATTGAATTAAATCTTGTAAGAACCGGCAGTGTTTAAGTAAACAGTACGGAGCGAGCTTGGAGGGATGACGTCATGCAACCACCACCGAGACCAATACAATTACTTATTGCACGGAAAGTTAAATAATTGATTATCTACGAAACTAAAGTGGAGTAATTAAAATGAAGGCGTGGGAATTAAATTAAATAAATAAAAGAAAATTCTGCAAGCTAGAAGGACCCTTTAAAGCACCAGAGAAGCGAAGTTGTCAAAAAGAAAAGAGTAAATCTCTTGACTTCGATTTCAAAAAGGCAAGGTAGAGGGAAGAAAAATTAAATTCAGTTGCGTATTGGTAGTCACCCGAGAACCACGTATAGATCTGCAGAAGCAGCAAGTCGGTCGGCGGTTATCACCAACTCCGGTACAGTTGAGCGGGCCGTAATAAATCGCTATAATTTAAAGAAGAAGGATCCTAAGGGATTGAAGAAAGAAATCATTCTACATCAAAGAAGAGGAGAGATCCTGAGAGGAAGGAAGAAGAAGATCAAGGACTTCATTCCAAGGCCTAAACCACCGAGGAGGAAAGCTGCGATAAATCATCATTATTTGTGAGTAACAAATAACCAAGCTATATAAATTTTAAATAATATAAAAGTAATCCAATAATAAAATTTAAAAATAAAGAATATTAAAATTAACAGTAAATTCAGGGGAAAGTGTAAAAGTAAAATCATTCAGGAATATTCCCTATTCTCACAATGGTATAAAAGCGTTTCAATATAAGTGTAAAAAATATCATATGTGTAAATATCTATACTATACTTGTTTGAAATTTTAATGACTTGAGAAAGATAATTAATTTGTTTTTGTTTTTGAAATTAAAAAAGTTTAGTTTTCAAGTTTTCATTTCTTTTTATTTATAAATTAAATACCCTATACCATAAGTTAATCAGTGCTCTAAAATAAGATAGTGAATAAGGTTTATTATTTCTTGTGTGTGACCAAATAACTTCAAACGACACGACCCAGAGAGGGAGTCTGACTAGAGCTAGTATTTTTTATCTAAAGTGTATTTATTACAAACCAATCTTTTAAGATTTAGGAAAGTTAGCGTATTTCCTATTTCTTGTCCACGTATACGCGCAAAGTTATTAAGGGCAAACTCAAATTAAAAATTTTAAAAAACGATTGCGCGTGTGCGGCGTGGCAAGTGGCGTCCAGAACGCGTTGGCTCGACGATATAAATAATTTAAAAAAAATTTAAAATATTTATAAATAGTCGAAAAAACGTACGGACAGTTATCACATTAGAGAATTAATTAACCGACCAATAATTAAATTAATTGCACTAGAAAACAATAAATAAACAAATTTGAATAATGCCGGACCCACCGAAAAAGAATGAGGAGTCGGATATCCAAAAAATGATGAGGCTAATGGCGAGTGAAAGACAAGAACGGATAGCCGAGAAACAAGAGCGGATAGCCGAAAAACAAGAACGCGAAGCGAAAGAGTTAGCGGAAAAACAAGAACGCGAAGCGAAGGAGAGAGAACGCGAGGCGAAAGAAAAGGAACGCGAGGAGAGGGAAGAGTTTGAAAGACAAGAGCGGTTAGCTGAAAAGAAAGAACGCGAAGCGAAAAAGAGGGAGCGCGAAGCTAAAGAAAAGGAACGCGAAGCGAAGGAGAGGGAACGCGAAGAACGGGAGCGGAAAAATAGTGAAGAAATATTAGCAGCGGTAGGCGGGTTAAAAAACGATCTAAAAGAAAGTATCGAGTTAATCCACGGCCGAGTAGACCAATGCGAGGTGCAAATAACAGAACTTAAAGAAGATATAGTTATTTTAAAATTAGCTGACGAGGAAAATAAAATTCAGAGAAAGAAAGTAGAACTCTCCGTGAAAGAATTGGAGAAAAAGGTTAAAACCATTAGCGCGTCCCGAGGTATAGGCGGCGCAGAAAAAAGAGTAGTGTATGTTCATCCAAGTCCGGGGGAGCAAATTAGATTACCTGAATTTTGGGGAAATGCGCGAGATAGCCCTATGAAATTTATTAAAGATATGGAAGAGCATTTTGCCGAAATCGACCCGAATTTGGAGGGGGAAGATAAATTAAAATTAATAGAAAAACAAATTATAGGTACAGTTCTTGATTGGTGGGGAATAGTAAAGCGGGGAAGTACCACCTACGAAGAATTTAAAATTAAATTTATTGATAATTTTTGGGGGTATCAAGAGCAACAGATGCTCCGAAACCAAATTGAGAACGGGAGATACAACGATCGAGGATCGATGTCACGCGTCGAGTATTTTTGCAAAATGGTGAAAAAGGCGACATTTTTAGATCCCGCGATACCCGAAAAATTCGTAATTAATAGATTGTTGCGACATTTTGATTCAAGAATTCAAGTGGCGAGCGTGGGAAGACCGAGCGAGAGTTTCGAGGAAGCGATTGAATTGTTAAGGGCGTTCGAAGCCATGGAGAATGACGGAAGGCCAAAAACGAGCGGGAACCCTGATAGGACACAGGCAAGAGCCACGGACTCATCTAACCTTCCTAGAAACCCTTACCAACGATCCTATGGTGATAGACCTAGCACAAGCCAACACCCAACACCCACAAAACCCAATCCTACCAATTCGAGTGTTCCTAAACCAAGTCCAAAAAACTAGGTTATAGGGTGCCGGAAAATAGGAAAATAGGCCAGGAACGGAAAATAGAATCGGATTCGGGAACCGAAGTCAAACAACAATCCAAATTAAATTCATCAAACGTAAAAAAGTATAGTAGGTTGCAAATAAAATTGCAAAATATTTCTTTTGACATGAGGGAAGAGTTATTGGAAGAGCCGGGGGAATTAAACATAAAAACCTAACAAATATATTGTCCAACGATTGACGGTAAAATATTTAATAATTCCGTGGAAGTAGAAATAGATACCGGTGCCCAATGGTCGGTCATTCAAGAGGAATATTTAAAACAATTGAAGGCGAAAGGACATAAATTCATGGAACTAACGGTGGCTAATGTAGAAGTCGTGACAGCGATAAAAGGAAGGAAGCAAAAAATCGCGAAACAACTCATGTTACCATTCACCATAGCTAATAGGACAGTCCATGGGATATTTCTTATAGTGCCTAAATTAACCAAACCATTAATAATAGGATGCAATCTGTTGAATCAATGGAAAGCAAAAATAAATATGGAATATAAACATATAACTTTTGAAATTAAAGGGCAGGAAATTAAATTAAATTTTACAGAACCAGCGGTTCAAGGCGAAAGTAAAACCGAACTAATCAGGCAGCAGAACCGAGAAAAGTTAATAGGTTTAAATAAAATGAGATTGAGCAGCGCACAAAAGTTCACCAAAAACTATGAACGGGATTTGTTGAAAAATAAAATAATTAGGCAAATCGGAGGCTCAAATCTGTACCAGCGAGGTAATGGGGCTGATACATTATTCACTAACACCCGAGTGAAAAGTAAAAACCAGGGTAATGGACTCTCGCCAGACCGAATATGACAAAACCGAACGAGACAAAACCGAACGTGACAGACCGGAGGTGAAAAAACGGGAGAAGGGGTTGAGTGTTAAACAAAATACAAATTTAACTAATGGGTTCCTAGCGAAAAGGACGCAGGACCGCCAATATAAATTTGA
>JAGFPH010010300.1:8644-19268 GCA_018207615.1 Philaenus spumarius | reverse complement strand
TATTTTATTTGGTTTATTTACTATGTATTGATTATACAGCTGTTAAAAGGATCATACCTAACTTCAGACTGTTTCTATCAGCTGTTTGTAAATACAATAGTTTTATTGTAATCTGATTTGTAACAACCCCCGATGGAACTTTCTAAAAACATATGTTGTGTTTTATAATATATAACTAGTGGACCCGCAATGCTTCGCTATTGCTTGATTTAATTTTAAGGGAAGTTATCTCATTTCATCCCGTTGACATAAGTAATCAAATTGCAAAATGGTTTTTTTGCCACTTGAATATACTACACAAATTTAGATTTATAGTTTATAAGCCTTTATAGATAATACAGTAAACCTTTTGTTTACTTTTACCTAATCTACAAAAAAAAACTGGTAGTTGTGAAGAATTATAAAAAACCTGATTCTATTAATTAGCCCAATTAGTGTTTTAGTTCATTGTAGGCCTAACCTAAAATTATGTTCAGTTTTTGATCCAAATCAGCTCTTATATATAATAACTAGGGGAGACCCCTGCGTGCTCCGCACGCCAACCCCCCGATGGAATCTTCTATAAACACAATCGTGTTATGATTTCTTTATAATAAAGGTGTAGCATTAATAATAACCTCAAAGCAAAGATGGTAAATAATATTAAATGTTCAAATCAAATTATTTCGTACATTTTATAACAGCAGTTATAAAAAAGATTAAAAGAACCATTGAGGCTCGGGTCTAGACTTTAATAAAAACCTAACCTAAAAGCTAGAAATACAAAGTTTGAAATTAGCTGAAAATGGAAATATTAAATCAAACAGCTGGTAACTGTTATTTTATTCAATTGGTTGCTATGGTAACAAATGTTAATACATGTGTTGATTTATCCAGTCTAGGCATAACCTATGAATTTATTCTGACTAAATCTACAAATATTAAAATAAAAAAATGTTTTATCGAAATAAATTATAGCCTATGTTACTCAGGGATAGTGTAGCTTTTTATTAGTAAAACTATTTTTTCATTAGGTTCAGTAGTTTCAGAGATTATCCCCTACATACAAACAAACAAACAAACAAACTTTACCTCTTTATAATATTAGTATAGATATAGATATAGATTAGTATAGATAGGTATGTAACAACCAATGTTTGAATTGAATTAAAATATAGTAAGCATTTTTAGTTAATTTTTGTTTGTGTTTGTTAATATTGGTCGCTCACTATCAATTACCATATATTATAAATAAATAGGCCTACTATTAAATTATAATGTCTGTTTTATTTTTAATAAGGACCATACAAATCATTATTTACTTCCACGAAAACAGCTGGATTAGTTTGTTTCTTATTATAAACAGCTGTTTTGCATAGAAATGTTTTTATAACCTCCTGAATACTATAAACATCATTATTTACATCCACGAAAGCAGCTGGATTAGTTTGTTTCTTATTATAAACAGCTGTTTTGAATAGAAATCGTTTTTAAATTCGTTCCATGTTAATTGTTGTTTTGTTTACCTTAAGTAATTAACTGTAACAAATGTATGTGTTTATTCTTCCGTAAATGCCACGTTTACGCAGAGGAGGCGCCAATCTTGGACGACGTACCGTTAATGCATCCCGCCAAAATCGACAGGAGACTATTGCACATACAACTGATGAAGAATATGCTCAGAGGTTTCGGCATAATTTGGAAGCACTCGCGTATCGACAATGCACAGTCTGCAGACGCTTGAACATAGTCAGCACTGACAACTATATTTGTACCTTATGCTTGAAAAATCCTGTAAAATTCTCTTCGGCCAACAACATGCAACCGTCGATCATTCCTACAGAACTCCAGCATCTCTCAATGATTGAGCAAATGCTAATCGCTCGCATCCATCCTGTCATGCGCGTATATCAGTTCAAAGCATGTAGATCCTTTGGTCAATATCACTATAAAGGACATGTAATAAACGTTGAACAAGATATAACTGATATTGCAACTTCGCTGCCAATCGCGCTTTCATCGCTTGGGATTGTTATCGTACGCCGCGCTGGTGTCACAGGTTATTTTGATTTCCGCGTAAGGAAACAAAAGGTCCTTCGAGCACTTCGCTGGCTCCAAACGCATAATCAATATTACGCTGATGTTCATATCGATATGGACGCTATTGAGTCTCTGCCTTTGGATGATAATGTCGCTGATCAATTAAGATGTATTAAACAAGGAGGTTTATCCGATGAATCGTTTGACGAAGATTATATTGAAGAATCAATAGTTCCGCTAGCACCGAGACAAAGTCAAGAATCTGCTATAGTAAACCAAATCAAATGGCCAAGAGCTTCGCCTATGCCAATCAACGAGTTTTCACACACCAGCTATATTCCACAAGCATTCCCACATTTGTTTCCAAATGGTGCTACAGATTTCCTAGACCTAACACGGAACATTAAGGTATCATTTCGAGAGTGGTGTGAGTTTCTTATGAGATATGAAGACATGCGATTTTCTAAAGATCCCCGATTCCGATTTTTCTGTCTGAATACAATGCAAAGACACGATGCCTGTCGACAGAGTGCTATCTTCGCTAAGAAAAATAACTTCTCTGGTAATATCCATCAACTAGTGGCCGAAGTTAACCGAAACCCGTCGATAATAAAACGTTTACTTACATGGGGTTCCAAAATCCGTGGCACGTCATCGTTCTGGTACCAACGGCGTTTAGAGCTACAGTCAATGGTCGATCAGCTAGGCGTGCCAACGTTATTCCTTAAGTTAAGCGCTGCAGACCTCTGGTGGAATTGTTTGGTGAGAAATTTCGGTATATATGCCGAAGAATTCAATTTACTTACTGAGAAAAAAGCAAGCCAACTGATGCAAGAAGAACTTAGCGAAAACCCACTTATTGCGGACGAGTACTTCTCGAAGCGTGTTTGCATTTTCATGGACATATTGAAGGAAAAGTTGAACCTTACTGATTTTTGGTGGCGTTTTGAATACCAACACCGTGGAAGTCCTCACGTTCATGCTGTACTTTGGCTTGAAAATGCGCCTGTACGTTCGACTCTGCGTCAATCGATGATTTAGCAAGTTATAAAGCTTATTATGGTGGTATCGTGTCAGCGTACAACCCTGGAAAAGACGTACCACGAGCTGAAAAGCATCCTTCAAGTGTTTGGGCGACTGACGTAGTACTTGGAGATCCAACAGATGTCGCACAACTGTTAAACAGAGTACAGCGTCACACTCAACACAGTATTTACTGCCTAAAAGATGTCTCACATCCACAAGAATGTCGGTTCAATTTTCCAAAACCACAATTATTGGACTCTACATTGACAAAAGATGAGCAAGGAGTCTGGCAGTATAAAGCCAAGAGAAACGACGATCTATTGAATAATCACAACGTCTTCGTGTCCCAACTGTGGCGTGCAAACACTGACTGCAAAATTATCGCATCCGAACATGCTATTGTGAATTACATATCAAAATATGCGACAAAAGGAGAACCCCAATCTCAAGATTTTCGAACGATGTTCACAGAAATTATGACCAGCTGTACACCCAATGATCACGCGAAAAAAGCATTCACCAAAATTTTAACAAAAGTAATAGGCCAACGTGATATTTCAGCATGCGAAGTTATGCATTTACTCACTGGTGATCCACTGTATCATTCCAGTAGGCAATTTGTAAAACTCTACATTTCAACGGATGACTACGTTGCCGTGGCGAATACAGATACGGACGAGTTTATTCCAAGTTCTATAATGGACCACTATGCTATGAGGTTAGTAACGCAAGAACAAATGACATTATGCGAGTTTGCCACGATGCATAAGATTGCTCGCGGTAGGCTTATCACTCATAGAAAATCACGGGTCCTACAGCTCCGTCCAATAGTAAAACCGGGAGTGAATGGAGAAAATGACGAGATCTACTACAAGCAAAAATTACTGATGCACATCGCATGGCGAAACTATGAAGCTTTAAAGACACACGCAACATGGAAAGAATCTTTCACTTCACGGAACATTCCACTTTGGGAATTACCAGATAACGAAGATGTCGAATATGAGCACATGGTACTACCAGAAGAAGATTACCATGACTGGCAGGAGTTGGCAAGAACACTTCCCAACCAAGCACCTGAAGACGTGATACTAGGTTATCGTAATATAGATCGTGAATACGACGGGTTTGGCACATTCGACAAATATCCTGGACTGGAAGAGAATTTAAATTTCATACAAAACCAGAAAGAAACTTACATAAGGATTACAAACACTTCTACTAATCAGTTACTCCCAAACGAGGATCAACAACAAATACTGGACCACCTAGCACGGCAACTAGCGAATGACTCGAGCGAAAATCTTACACTCGTGCAAGGAGCAGCTGGAACCGGGAAGTCATTTATAATACATCAAATGGTAAATACGATTGAATCTGTACATGATAGGTCGAGCGTTCTTTTGATGGCGCCGACAGGCGTAGCTGCTAATAACATCAACGGACAAACAATACACACAGCACTACGCATAATTCAAACACGTGGTGGTATCGTTTCCGATCTATCAGGCAAGACCGAGCGCCAATTGCAGGAAGATTTTCGTAAAATTAAAGTCATTATTTGCGATGAGATGTCAATGGTTGGAACTCGAATGCTCTCCACTATCGATAAACGTCTGTGCCAGGCATACGCTAATCATCAAGAGTTACCTTTTGGTGGTTGTATTGTCTACCTTTTTGGTGATTTTAACCAGTTACCACCAGTTCTGGATCGCTCATTACTAACTCCAGCCGATGCAAGAAATGTTATTTCGGTTGAAGGAAGATTTCTTTTCGAACTATTTAAGACAGTATTTGAGTTGAAACAGATAATGCGTCAAATTGGAGATGATCAGCGCCGTTTCAGAGACACTTTAGAGCGTTTGGCACTAGGAAAACTAACTCTATCTGATTATGAATTACTGAAAACACGATTTGCATCAAACAACGTTGCTACAATTAATAGTTTCTCAAGCTCAATACTTATCAAAGCAAATAAAGACGACGTCCAACAGTATAATCAACAGATGTTACGGTCCTTGAACAAGCCTGTAGCTCTGATAAAAGCTAAACATAACAACGCAACAGCATGTAATGCATCAGACGATGAAGCACAAGGACTACAGGCAATTCTGCAGCTCTCCCAAGGTTGTCGCGTAATACTACGTCAAAATATTTGGACGTCCCAAGGCTTATGCAACGGTACTCTGTGAACTGTGGTTGATATCGTATATGGACTTAATAGATCTAGGCCTATAAGTTATCTGGATGACTTTCCAATACGCATTTTGGTACATTTTGATGGATATCAAGGACCAACGTTCAATGGCTCACTTCCATCTTACCACATACTGTTGGATACCGTAAAAATAATGTATCATGTACAAGAAAGCAGTTTCCTCTCCAAGTTGCCTATGCCATAACTGTCCATAAGGCTCAGGGAATTACCGTTGATAAAGCGATAGTTGACATTGGTGCATCAGAGTTTGCGCTGGGTCTTACTTATGTAGCAGTTTCACGGGTTCGGTCAGTTGAAGGACTAATAATTGAACCAGGCTTTGCTCAAGATCGCCTTCTTAAGTCAATCAAAAACAATGCGGGTTGGACAACAAAACGTCGAGAACTGGCACGTCTTCGTTCCCTTATTCAATCATAAATGAATGTATTATTTGTAATCGCATCCATTTTAATAGTAATTTTATAAAGTAGTAGAAGTTTAAAAAATAAAGAAGATTATACTGTTTTAACAATAATTTAGTAACAAATTATGAGTAAAAAATAATCTATCAAATGAACATTATTTAAGGGCAAAATCGATTCGTGGTTATATTTCTCCAAAGTATTGATTACAAAAATACTTGCTCCGCTCAATATTGCAAGCAGGCAACTGCATTGTATACCTAGTTATAGGTTTTGAATTATAAATTAGGTTTTGCTTTATATGTATTTAAAGTTTATCTGAAATAATGGAGATGTACTATTACAACTTATTACACAGTCCCTGATAGAACTACCTCTAGCGATAATATTTTTACTCAGGTTTGGTACCATTATTATTGTTGGCAGGTGGTAAGCTTAGCCACTGTGACTTGATACTAATAATATTTAGCTTCTTTTTTCCATAGATCTTAAAATATACTTAAACAAACAACGTGCAAATATTGAGTTTTGTTTTGCGGTTCAAATTAAATTCAGATCTTGACGCTCCTACCTAGTTATGTCCCTTCAGAAGTCTGATTTATTTTAACTATTCGTCGGTCTTCTAAATAACGTTACTTCCTTGGTTTTATTTGCTTGGTTATCTGTGTGCAGACTAGTACAATGCAAGCCTAAGTTAACACACAAAATTCTCGTGTGTATCAATAATTACGGGAGACTTAGGGTGATTTTGTAGATTGTTCTACATTACATATATAATCATTGTGTTCTAGATATGAGTGACAGGTGAAAGACATCTAATGAGAGGATTGTCGTTAAATGCAGGTGCAACCTTCCCAAAAATTCTTGTAGCACTACTAAATTGGCAACTTTTTCCTGCAATCCTCTTTTCTGCATGTTCTATAGACATTTAATTGATCACAAATGGTTATTTTTTTAAAGAATTAGATTACTTTAAATTAGCAGTCAGTTCGGTTGAAAATATGTTTAAACATTATGGTTATACAAAAATCTGTCACACAACTAATGTTCTGACACCATCTGCACTCTATGTATGTAAGTGGGGAAAAACTCAAGCAAACAGTTTCAATAAAGCTAATGGCTCTTGTCTACCTCGTAATATTTTTACATTAAACGTTGTGATATGTATTTGAACTTTGATACGTAACTTTTGTTTTATTCAGTACTTAAGTTTTAATCTATTTTAACTGATAAACTTCACATGTGGAATTAATTTAAAATGCCACCACTTATTAATTGTAGATTATTTATCCTACGTTATTTACGTGACTAAATGTCTTAATATATTTATTTTACCCTTTATTGATGAGTATACATTTATAAAATCTTGCATATTGCATTTGACTGTTGTTTAACTTCTATTGTGTATGCAAATTAATTTAATCATAGACAACAGAGGTGGGATTCTTGAAATTAGGAAATGTTTTAAAAATGTTGTTCCGATAAAGAAATAAATACACAATGTTTTGTTGACAGGAGAGAAACCAGCGGCGATGCAGCATGAAAGGACATCAAGTTCGTCAACAAAATTGTATTTAGTTGATTTCATAGCAATGCTATTTGCAGTTTTCCTAACGAGATGACATGGGATCTTATCTCAATAAAAATACTTTTAATGATTTGTTTCGGATTTTAAATATTTCCGTGGTTGTGATGAGAATTTTTACATTTGAAATTACGAAGCAAAAGTGAAATTGGTTTGTTATTATTCGTTATCAACCAGTGTTAAACATTGTTATAGTTGTGTTCCACTTAATTAATTAAATTGGACAAGAGGATTGAAATATATTTTGTGAATGCGATTTGTCAATGGTAAAGTGTGGAGTTAAAACAAAAAACAAGTATTGTGTACATATTCGATTTAAAAATATCAAACCTACTATATTGATAATACTGATGTAAATAATATTAATATTACCGTAAATTTCAAACTTAATAAATGTTTTCAACTAACGAGTGTACTTAAATATTTATTTCTGTGCTACATCATACTTAAATCTGTAAAGTCATTATTAAGTATCTTATTACATGATTGTACTGTGACTCACTCGAGATAAGCTTCATGATCTTATACTGAATCGCCATTCCATTTAAGAAATAGCACATCGACACTAATAGGAGAACACCAAAAAAGACCAACTCATAAAAGAAAATGTGTATTATAGAGTGCGATGAATGTATACTCCAAAGAGGATTAGTTTTATAATTTCCAGCAAATTGTGTTTATACCAGGTGTTTGCTGCGGTTTGGTGCATCATGTTTAGTTCCAATATTAATAATTATGGTTAAATTTTTAGACTGATTGTATAATATTCCAAGAAATATTAGCTACTTGTTAATATTGTTATATTTTATTGCCTAGTGCGTCAATAAGTTACTTTATTCAACTAAATAACAGTTTGTCAAAGGTGATTCTCTAAGTGAAGTTATCAGGTGCTTTAAACTGTAAGCCTATTTAACAACGATGTTCAACTATTCACGTAAATTTCTAATTAGGAGGTGAGAAATGTGCCCAAGGGTTGTGTCCTTTTTATTGATTTTCCTGGTATTTTACTAAAGGAGATAAATAAAAATGTTTTAAATATATTCGCTCGAATTCCTTGCCAAATCGAGCTTCAACCAAAACAATGTTTTTAAACTTGAACACTTCGAGAAAGAATATAACGTTTAACTAGTCTTTTCTTTAAAACTTCTTCAAAACAATTTCCTTCCTTTTTTGTAAGATGTCTCTATTATTCTAAATGCATGGTAATTTGCCTATCACCCATTTTTCAATTATGAAATTAATTTGGCAACCTTCAAAACTGGGAATAATCAGCATCTACCCAAGGCTGCAGCTTGTAGATCACCACACAACTTGTAGATCACCTGCGAATTATAAATTATTTACCTAGATTTAAGATAGTTTGGTTTTGACTTATCATTGTTAGCGTTGTCTATTGTTGCGTAATATTTTTTGCTGTTTCGAATCTAAAAAAAATCTATTTATTCGGAATGTATCACATATTTCTGAAGTGGTACTATTTATAACACAATCCTGGTTTATAGTAAGGATTAGTGGTTTTCAGATTTTAATATTACCTGTACTGGGTATAATTCATGTTTAAACAATTGAACTAAATTTATGCCCGAACGTTGTACTGATACTTTCTTGTAAGACCATTCATTGTCCGCAAAATTAAAGTCTATTAGTTATTTATCAAATTAACAATATCAACTTTAAAATATGTGTATTACTATTTATTACTTTCAAGGGATCAAATAGATATCGTTGGTTCATCATTTTATTTGTCCATTCGCATTTACTGGTATCTATAAAAAATACATACACAAATAACAAACAATGTTAAAGTTAAATAAAGTTAGATAGTTCCCTAATTCAATAAATATATTTGTTCTAGGTGAAATTAACGTGACCAGTTTTGCAAATATTGTTTCTATTAAATTTCTGACCTTAATTATTGAATATAAATAGTATTTGCTAATCAGGTCACACGCCAGTTTCACCTAGAACTAATATATTTATTGAATTAAAGAACTTTGTTTAACTTTAACATTGTTTGTAATTTGTGTGCATATGTATCACTAAATTTGAAGGGAATTATAGCATAGTTAAAGGACTTATGGAACAAAACATTAACGCTATAAAGGGAAGATATCTATTTGATGTCTTGAAAGTAATAATTATCCCTATATATTTTAAAGTTTAAGTTTTAAATTAATATTTATTACAAACAACGAATAGGCTTAAATTTATATTTGAAGTAAATAACCTTGTTACAATTTTTCAGACAAATATGTTGATATGTTATACATTAGAATACATAGTTAGTAACTGAATTTTTCTTCATATTCTCATTAGGAACCTTATTATATTTAAAAAAACATATTTGCCTAAAGTTTTTGTTAAAATAAACGAGATTTGACAAACAATGGATTTTACAGTTGCTGTGCAGTAAACTAGTAAATATTTTGATCATAGAACACTTTAAAGGGCATGTGAATGATTAAATATTTTTTTCCTGAATTATAGGTCACATTTTATACCATTTGCATAAAGTTATAAATTCTAAACATTAAAAGGTATGGATGAACGATTTGTTTAGGAATCCTACTATGATTTGTAATACTAGTAACCGGCACAACCTCAATTTATTCCTTTTACCAAGTTAGTTATAATATATGTAATGTTAAAACGGTGAATGTAATGGTGTTTCTAATTTGTTAATCGCAGTGGATGACCTGTAACTACCACTGTATTGTTAAAATTTCATAGGAATGATTACATATTTATTTTATAATAGTGTGAATAAACATATTGTTATCAATCTTTCTGTTAGTTCAAAATAATTTGATTTGAATCAGACAACCCAACATGTAGAAGAACAAGTCAATTATTCCATATGCTCGATTACTGGCATAAGTATCCAGTTTATATTCATGCACATAAAGAAGAAATCATTTTATATAATGCGCAAGTAAAATCATCATATATCACACACTTCCTCGATTCAATGTGTATAAACCTGTATTAAATGTATTAAATCCGAATAAATATTTAATTGATTTTTGTTGTTAAATTTTATAAGGAACATTGTGTAGCAACCAATATCTTTTGGGCTATCAGATTTTCAAATTTCCCTTATAAATATGCTATAACAGTTACTTTATCATTCATTGTTTGTTTAAAAGTTTGTTTATTATTATTTTGTATATTACCCGCCCACCTTAATATAAGTTACAAGTTCACAATGCTCTGATGTAACATACAAGCATATTAGTATGAGTGATTCACTAACCATAAATGCTGTGAATGTAAAAATAAATACGAAGCCACATTTAAGTAAAATCGTTAAATTTTAACATTTTAGTATAACAAACCTGTTTGTGTTAATTAGGTTTCACAATTCTTATTACAATC
>JAGFPH010010299.1:5531-22754 GCA_018207615.1 Philaenus spumarius | reverse complement strand
TTTTTCAAAACCGTTTTTCGTGCATCTATACAGGCCTACTTGACATGACCGGTGCAAATTTGTTTGAAATCGATCGAGTAGTTTTCGCTCTAGCTTTGTATACATACAGACATACAGACATACATACAGACATACAGACAGACATTTTGTGAAAACCACTTTTTTTTTACTCAGGTGTCCCAAAACGGATATTTCCACAAAAATCTAAACATCGATTTTTTTTGCGATCACTGTAGTACTTTCTCTATACTGTAGTATAGTGAGAAAATAAAACGGGACCCTTATAGGCTTACTCCTTCAAGTGTCTTCCTGTCGCCGTAAAATTACTCTGGAGGCGATTAAGGTCAAGCTGAAATGTGACATAGTAATAAAACCTGGATTAAAACAGTAGGCTTTAAGGTAGGTGGTAACCTTAGAGAGCTAGCGTTTGTGGATAGCGTAGGCCTACTAAGAGTAAGCTCGAGCAGAGATCAGATCTTGCCAGAAATTGGCACGCTGCGTTGTATTAATTTCCTTTAGTTCCAAATTCATGTATCACTGTATTTAAAATGTTTAAATGGTTCCATATCCTAGACAAGAGTAAAAACATTTTCTTTTTCATTTATTTGTCGTTATTTTATACCAGATACAAATTTAAAAATCACTTCAATCGAGCGTGTTTGAGCCTAAACAAATAATTTAAAACTTTTAAATGTTATGAAAATACTAGATTCTACAATGCATACTGTAGGTCTACTAATGATTTTTTTTAACCCATACACCCTAGAAATAATGCTGACCAACAAAAATTATACACAATATGCTTGTAAACAGATCAGCTGTGAGTCGAGTTGAAACTGTAATAAATAATTGTAATTGATACCTTTAACATAATGACACTAAAAATAACTTACGACTAGAAGATGAAAGTCCATCCAAAGGCCTGTTCCTTTTGGAAAATAAAAAAGTTTTTTCGTCTATTTCTACCGTTTTTTCATTCGACATTTTTTTTTACTCTAAAATGTAAACCAAGCCAGTTCTAACCTATTTGCCGAAATTGTTGTTAAAATAAAACACAAACAGCTGTTTTTCAAATTGCACTTTTTTAGTCACATGTTTTGAATGTTAAAAGTAAACCTATATGAAAATAATTAGACTAGTAACAGTTAATCAATATAAAAATATATATAATTTCGTAAGCCGAATTTTGAGAGAAAGATTGTGGGAGCTTGGAAGGTCGTACAAAGCTGGGAAATGGCTCAAATTAAAGGTATTGATACGAAGGAGTGGGGAAAAATATAGGTTTTTCTCAATTTACAACACTTGTAGGGTTTTGAGGAACTTATAAATAGGCCTACTAAACCTTACAAGTTAATAAAAATCTCCATAAGAACTACACTGCAATGAAAACCAGCTGAGTACAAAAATCTCAGTAAGAAATACATTGCAATGAAAAACAGCTGAGTATAATTTGTAAACAAACAAATATTTTAAGGTTATGTGTATAGGTTTTTGCTAATAGCCTTTATAGTTTTTGTGTTTTCATTATTTATTTTATTGTGTAGTTTAAATATGAACGTAAGGGGAAGGCCACGTAGAGCAGCAGTGGTCTTCAAGAACAATGCAGATAAAAGAAGAGCTGTCCGTGAAACAAATAACATTGCTCAACAGAATAACGTTGACATTAGCCCACCGTTCAGAAGAAAAATAGGGGCATTTGCTCTTACAAGCCACTAGTAATATAAGATTAATATACCCAGGTTAGATCGTTTGCTCAGAGGTTCTTTGATGATAAAAATTTAAGAAAAAAGTCCACTAATTTTCACCCTCCTAGTTTAAAGGGAAAATAATGGTTTTAAATTAAAAATTTGTAACATTTTTTATGAAATTTTCTGAAATTGCAGTTGCTTGCATGACCTTTATTTCGAGACCTTGAGCACTCTTTCGTGACCGTGGGAGGATACGGTAGTTTGGCGGTTAACACCCATTGAAAACACGGGCAATACGGTTTTGAAGGAAAACGGGCATAACGGGAAATTGGGCAACATTTCTAATACAATATACATTAAATGTTAAAGTTGTTGCTTTCATCAATACAACTTGCTTTAGGACCATGAACTTCCTTCTAAGTGTTATACAACTCTCGTGATGTTAAAAATATCGCTATTTACCCCATCTACTATAATATAGCCACAGGCCTAATAAGAGTTATTATTTGTATTTAACACACCCTCACCAGGGGTTTACTCGTAATTTTTCCAGTCCCGGAACGCTGCCGGAACTGAACAAAAATATTCCCCGGAAATTTTTTGAAATTTTCACTTCTAAAACTCTTATTTTACGTATCTTTGACGAGTTTAAGGGTGCAGATAATATGCTTACTTTTATAAGAAAACTGCACGTGTATATATGACTATTTTTGTACTTGTATATAGCACATAGCAAATTTTAGAGACATATATTTTAAGCAAAAACTTTGCAAAATGTGTCTTATTTAGTCAATAAAATTTATCAGAAATTTAAATCCTCGGTAAAAGACTAAACCTAAACAAATTCTATGTATTATAGCAAGAAATGACTTTTCTTATACAAGAACAATTAAATGCAAGCAAGCTTAGCACGAGAACACAACACACAAATACAGACGCTAAATCGCCGCGCCGTGTGGCCGGTGTTCAGTTACCTAGGTTTAAATAGTTTCCTCTTTCGGGGCGCCTTTTGATCTTGTACTTGTGACGGCGTTTGTCAGTGTTTGTGTTCCATGTTGTGTTCTCATTTAGGACATTTACTTTTTAATTAATTAATCGTGAAATTAAATGAGTTGTTCGATAAGACAGTACTAATCACTAAATGTGGTCCAGATTATATCATTTTTGGTCTAATTTTGATTACAATAATATCATCAATGTATGCCGGGACACTGAACTAGACTGAAAATCGCTGGCAGAAACCGTTAATAATATGTCGAAAAAGTTAATAATACAAAAGTTTAAGTATACCTGGTTTTTAAACTTTTCGGCCGCCTCGACCCTGAATCACACCAAAACCAGCACGGGCGAAAATCGCTTGACCACTGATTACGCAGTATTTCAATGGGAGTTTTCAAATAGGACGCCGGGCTCGACCTCGCGATTTTGAACAGTCCTGCCTCCCGCTACTTCAAGCGATTTCTGCCAGCGTTTTTCAGTTTAGCTCGGTGTCCCGTCCAGTGTCACTACGTTGCAACTGCGACTGCTATGGAAGGCTAGAAAACCTATTGATTGAGACTCGGCTTCAGTGCGAACGCATCGCAGATTTTGCTCGGCTTGGCTTGGCACCACTTCGCCCAGCCCGGTTCGGCTCGGCTTTGGTGTGAAAAGCCCTAATTTGTTGCCGTTCGCAGCGTTCACCGAACATCAAAAGTGTGCCGCGAAGAAGCTGGCGAAAAATGTGTCTGGAGCTCCCATTTAGATTCCTAGCTGAGGGACAATGTGGGAGACTTTACTGTAGTTGACTCGCATAGTCGCAACGCACTGTAGTGTGGGGATATCTTGAGGTTTTTCGATTGGCGGACGTAAAATTCTGAACCGAGTGTTGAAAGAGTGTGATTGAGTGAGTGGATGGTCCAGTGTAACGTTAAAACAAAACGTTCAAAATTTTAATAAATAGCAGTAAACCCCTGACCCTCACGCACAAAAAACTCATAATGCATGTGCACTAAAAATATAGTTATGTGTAATAATTGGTTTGTTCAACCCGGCATAATATACCAACACAGTAAAAACAACAGTATTGTACGTACAGTAACCTCAATGTTGGAGAGTGTCTGAGAGGGTAGATAAAGCTAGGCTATAAGAAAAAGAGAAGCAGTCAGTTACGGAGTTGAGAGAAATAGAAGGAGTGATACACCCTTCAGGCCAGACACATTCCTAGTCTGAGGGTGCTGTACATTTGCTGTTATTATTTTTAACTTAGTTATTATCCTTCATCCGATTGTTTTACAGTTACACCATCCGATAGGGAATCAAAAGTGCTACAAAAAGGAGTCTTGATATTTTTGTTAAAATGTACCGTTTTTTAGTAATTTAGGTTTTAGGCCTACATTTTTTAACGCCGCAATTTTGAAACGCATAATTGGTTATAATCGCTTATTTTTCTTGAAATATATCTTTGTTAGGTTAAACTTCATGCCAAGTTGAACTCAATCAGTCAAATATTTCTCTAGATAGGCCTATGAATTATTTTGTAAAACAATCGAGGATATCTGGTAAACGGAGGATTTCGGGCCTATGTTTATATGAAATTTTTTCTTATTTTTAGCTATAGAATGAGCTACGAGACATTGCCGTTCAGTTCTGAATCACCCTGTATATTGTACATAATATACCGACTACCTTTTTTATAATTTATAAAAAAGGCTGCCGTTTATATAAAATGTATAATTAAATAAACGTGCTGTGGTATGTGTGAGGGTGGGCAAATTACTGTAAGGGGGGGGGCGAAGGACTTGAAAAAAATGTTTACTTCATTCTTATCCTAAAAAGAGACTTTGTGACTAATTACAATTTTCTAGCATGACTTTTTATAATTTTTTTCTGAAAAAGCACTTACAAGGTCAGATAGGGTCTTAAAAATCATAAAAAAAGATATTTTCTTAAGCTACATTTTTCACATTTAACGTATGTTAAAAAGTCTAACTTTTTCCCGATATATGCATCCTTTCAACCCCCCCCCCCTTAAACCCTCATAAAAAAGGGTAAAAATTGGTAGACTTTATTTTGTACAATTTATGATCAAAAGAACTCATCTGGCAAAAGAATTCACTCCTGCGTATTAATTCTAAGAAACACTTTTTTTTTATCATATTTACACATTACTATGCAGGGAATTTATTTGCGAACAAATTTATGCTAATTTTAAGTTGTAAGTGTTTAAACAACATAAAAAAACAGCGGTTTTTTAATTTAATTTCTCAAGTCACAGTTTTGAATAGCAAAGTTGACACAAATTAAAATTTGACTATTGGGCTATTTATGACAATTTATTTTAATTTAAAAGTTTATATATTTTTGTTTAAACCCATTTTTACACTTTTGATAAGCAACAGAACAATACACATAATTATCCTTATTTGAGAAAATAACCATAACCAAATACAATGAAGAATATTATTTAGACTGAAGTATATTGTGTTTATGAAATAAAAATTAAGTCAATCTATATCAACTCTCCATTATATCAAGCATTAAAATCTCAAGTTGTGGACAATGAGATTTAAATTTACCCTAATACCAATGAATACAGATCTTATAAGAAGCGCAACATCCATGTTAAAGATTCAGCCTAGTTTTATTTGAATCTGGCAACCTTCACGCGGCAGCTACTAGGTAGCAAAAGCGTTACCGTCGTCGGAAAGGCACTCCTGCCGTGGAGGATTGATGAGTCACAGACAGGTGGAAATTTTCAGCCAGCGCTGCCTAAAGGCTGCCGCGCTAAGCTCGATTTGGCGGCAACCAACCGGGCTGACTCTTCTATATAAGCGTAGAGCTTCTTATAAGTTCTGTATTCATTGCGTGATTGCTATTACTTAACTAATATGAACCATCCTTATCAGCTGCTGTTCCATATAACATATTATGTTTTATTCTATCAGGATGGGATAACTAAGGTAGGACACGTTTAGATGTTACAATTTAAAAGACTGTTTATGACTGATCAGGAAATATCTGAATTTATATTAATGTCCATATTGACCCAGTATAATAGGCCTACATTATTAGCAATATCTATGCCTTTCTTATGTATAGTTATCACATCTGCATGGACTAGAACAAATACCTACTTGAGTTATCAATTAAACAGATCCTATTATATCTACATCAAGAATAATTTTTTCTTGACAATTTTATGTGTCCTCCCCAGATAGTATTACGCAATATTTTTTAGAAAACTTCATTGTCACTGAACTCGCATAAAACGTGTTTAAGCATGGCATTTGGTTTTATAATACTATAATAATTTCAGTATTATATCCATGGGCGCCCATACCGATTGATTTTATGTGCCGATTGATTTTACATATACTTATTTTATTTTTTACAAGAGTTCAAGCACGAGTGTTTTAGGTCTTTGTGTATTTAGGTCTGACGGTGTAAAGGTATATACTCAATGCTGTGTGGGTTAATATTTTTCTCCTGAACAGCCAAATTGGCTTCCCAAATTTAAAGTTTTCTTGGGGAGGTCAAAAATATCCCTGGACTACTTTTGCCGAAGGAAGGGAGGGTGCTCCTTAACACTGGTACGCAAATTTTGTATTTCCTATTCTAGGAGCTGACCTTTTTTTATATTTATAGTCTAAATGAGTAGAAATTACATTATTGAAGTGAAAACTTCTTTAGGCACGTTGTGCACCCTGTAAGAAAGCATTTGCGGGTGAGGAAAAAAGTATGAAATCGCGACACCGCCACCGCGAGTATATATATATATATACTGTGGTATATACATTTGCGGGTGAGGAAAAAAGTATGAAATCGTGACACCGCCACCGCGAGTATATGTATATACTGTGGTATATACATTTGCGGGAGAGGAAAAATGTATGAGATCGCGACACCGCCACCGAGAGTATATGTATTAAATATTATATTTATTGGTTATTTTTAACTACTAATTGTATTGAAACAATTTAAACAAGATTATGCCTACTTAAGTTTTAAGTGATATTTCAATGCAAACAATTAATAATCTACGTTATTTATAATTTAATACACATATCACTACAAATATTATTCCAGAAACATAATATAATAATTAATTTTTTTTCAAAACTTGCTAACCTAAATAAATTAAATAGCCATTTGCCCTGAATATTTTTTTCCTTTCGTATTACGTAAAATAAGGTTTAGTACAAATTGGTTTATTATAAAGTAGATATGTCAGAGTACAATCATAATAAGCATACAATTTTAAAACAACATCTAAAGGATATAAAACAAGTTTTAAAATGAGTGTATCAATTTGATACACTGCAACCGATCACGTAAGTTTTTAGGTGCGACCAACGGAGGGTTAAGGACCTTAGAATGTAATAGTCCTTGCTAGGTTGCTTCAATGTGGCTCTTCCAGTTGAGATTTTTATACATTTTTAGTCCCCCGAAGTAAGTGGAAGAGACCCTGTTTTATACAAATTGTCTATATTTAGTTGATGGCTTGAATACTTAGTTTAATTCCTAATAGCGTTACCCAATTTGACTTGCAATTCATTCATATTTATTAAAATGTTTGAATCATCGATAAAAAAATATCAATATCACATCCTTTACTGATTCTTCAATATCATTAATATAAATCAAGAACCTTAACTATAGCATTAAATCCATCTAAAATATTACTAGTAAAATCATGAATTGTAGTATCAATAGACTTTAAAAATCATGCTGAATATCAACTAAAATATTGTTTTGTTCTTTTAATATCTCTAGTATATTTTTCATTATTAATTCTAAAACCTTAGAAAAAACTTAATAAGTTATACTGATCTATAGTTTTCTAAATTTCCTTTGTCTAACTTTTCGAAAATAGGCTTAATTTTGTATAGTTTTAGCATTACCTGACTTTCTGAGCAGATCTTTATCTGATTCTGTTATTACCTCTAGCAGCATGTCATATTGATGAGTGCTTAACTATTTAGTACAATTAATTTAAGCAGTTCCTGTTTTCCAGCGAACACTTCAGTGTCCGATAAGCACCCATTTTAGATCCATCTGCATAGTGTCTCTGGATCTGCTCTTATTAGGTCATTGATTTATATATCACAGTAGCAAAATCCAGGAAAGAACCCACAAATTAATTTTATAAATAAAATGTATTATGAGTGACGCATATACAAGTAATATTTTATTAACCTATATAGAGATTTCTAGGTTGTTCAGAATTTAAATTAAATGAAACACACACAAAATGTTTTTTACAAGACACTATTTTTTTTTTTTTTAATTAGCCATCCAAATGTAACAAAAGTAACATGTTTTTTAAAATAGGAACATAGTTTTAGCCTAAGTACATTATAAGTTGAGTCTATAAGTACTTAGCTCCCAAGATGTAGAGTAAAGTATAATGATTTTTAACTCACAAAACTTAATATTACTGTAGTTATTATAAATAGAATATTTAAACAACCAAAAATTATTATTTTTAATTTTAATTGAATCATTTTATATGCCTATATTTATATGCAAATTAATTTCAACTGTAACTTTGCTCCTACATAAATACACCTCAACAAATAACTTATAAGAATATTTTAAAGCATTACGAATTGAATTTAAATAAACCGAAATTATAGATAAAGCTTTATTAATCTATTTAATATTCTTAATTTAATAGATATTTTATGGCTTCTTATTTGATAAGGCAGTACCATAATAAAAAAACAATAACCTAAAACTAAATAGTAAATCAACTGTCATTCCAAAACATAAAAACCATTAACAACTACAACACTAATAATATAAGTTGAGTGTATAAGTACTTAGCTTCTGAGATGTAGAATAAAGTATAATGATTTTTATCTCATAAGACTTAATATTACTGTTCGTACTATAAATAGAATATTTAAACAACCAAAATTATTATTTTTTATTTTTATTGAAAAATTTTATATGCCTATATTATATACAAATTAATGTCAATTGTAACTTTTCTCCTACATAAATACACCTCAACATATAACTTTCAAGAATATTTTAAAGCATTACGTATTGAATTTAAATAAACCGAAACTATAGATAAAGCTTTAGTAATCTAATTAATATTCTTAATTTAATAAATATATGATGGCTTTTTTATTTGATAAGGCAGTACCGTAATAAAAAAACAGTAACCACAAACTAAACAGTAAATCAACTGTCATTCTAAAATGTCAAAACCATTAACAACTACTAACTACAACACTAATAATATATTTATATCCCTGTATTTTAATTATTCCAAAATACTTTTTACTTATAAATTTACTTCATTTGATCTTGTATGTAACTCAATAAAAGATTGTTTACCTATTATGTGTATGAAAAATGCATTGCACCTAGCTAAAAGTATGAAGAAATAAAAATAAACTATTAGTGGTCTAGAACCATGATATTCACCTAAACAAGTACACAAATATGAATTATAAGCAACTTCAGAAGCAACTAACTAAGGAAAGGGCTTTATACTTACATTCATAATACCATTTGTTTGTTTTTATTTTTAATGCCAACATTAAAATTACTATGTAAAAACACTAAACCCAAAAGTTATGAATTATTTTCTAATGCCCTATGAAATGTATCTCGTAGGAGTACACTTGACACAGAATACTGCATCTTGAGTTGTGACCTACATCACTCCCGGTAGTGAGGGCTATCAGTCTTGGCCAATAAACTACAAGCTCCAAACAACAAGCTTCCAACTGCTCACAACGTCCGGAATTCGTTAAATTTGTTAGTAGAATAATAACTTGTATACAATGGCATGTAATCTTTTCAAAGAATAGCTCAATAGCAAAATCATTTTAAAGATCTCAAAGAATAATTTCAGTATTTACTCACCCTTGATAAATTAATATTTTTCCTATATGAATAAAAAAGATTTTCCTTAAAAATGTAATAATCAACATACAAATTTCAAAAGTAATAAAAGAGTATAATCCTAGAATGCTATGGTATGTTTATAAACAAGTAAACTTTTCACTGTGAAAACATATCGTATTTAATCAAATAAATACTTGTTGATAATGTTATCATTTCAGGCATGTACAAGGCTGCACATGCACTTAAGGGTACCCTTTCCCATTGCTACTCTCCAACCATTTGAATTGTAATGGTTTTCACATCTTCAGATATTCTGAGTTCACTCCAAAAAATCCTTAAGATTAAATTTTTTAAATTGTTTATTTCATTTCATTAACCACAAGTAACTACAGGGTGTCCCATAAGTAAAGTGCCAAACTTCTAAGAATGGTTCTAGGGTAAAAATAAGAAAAAAAAGTTCATGCAAACACAGACTTGAAAACGCTTTGTTTTCTAGATATCCACCATTTCCTTTTTTGTACAAAATAATAGGCTACTTATCTAGAGAACGGTTTGACTGATTGAGTTCAAACTTGGCATGAAATTTAACCTAACAATGACATATCAAGAAAAATAAGCGATTAAATCCAATAACGAGTTTCAAAATGGCAGCTGTTTGAAAATTTCAAACCTGAAGTACTTAAAAACCGTACATTTTAACAAAAAATGTCAAACCTTTTTGTAGCCCTTTTGATTCCCTTTCTGATGGTGTCACTGTCAAAAAACAATTGGATTAAATAAATCAAAAATTTTCAAAAGCGTGCTATTTTAAACTTTAAAATATTTCAACCTTGCAGCTGAACAGCTGACGTGAGTTGAGCAAATTTCCAAAAGTAAATTTATATGTTTTAGGGTTTTAACCAACTATTTTGGAAATTTATCTACTCACAAAGGCACTGAATAGCTGCTTGTGTGTACGAAATATATTAGTAGAATTTGTTTGCACCTAAGCCTCCAGCTTTGACTCTCGCGCTCCTTCGTTCCACTCGCAGCGGAAAAACTCCCTTTGCGAGTTTGCACCTCAACCTTGCAGCCTCGGGTTATGATGGACTGCATCGCTTCACTCGGAACGTACAAACTCGGCCGTCGGCCTCGGATCAGAAGATGGCCGCACGGTAAAATCAGTTACGTGGATTTGAACAGGTATTTTATGTTTTAATCGATTTTGGGGGAACCAAGCAAGCTATAAAATCATGTAAAAAAAACAAAATATGCAGAATAATATCCTACATTTATGTTTTTAGATAAAACCCCACCATAAAAAGGTTCATTCTGGTACAAAAAGTATAAAAATAGTTACTTGCGGTCAAAATAAACGGTATCAGTTAACTGACACAAACTTTCTCCCAACTTACTGTAGTCAAAATAATATCGTTTTCAATCATTTTATTTATTACTTTTTAGAACAAAACAAAAAAATAATATTCTACCTACGTCAATCGTATAAAAAAATTATTGTCCTAGGCGGGATTCGATCGCGCGACCTTTGAATTACTGGCCGTGCTCTCTACCGTGGTGCTACCCCGTGCGGCCGCCGCCGCGATGCTAGATTGACAACACAAACTTGTTTATTTTTAAACATTTCCCCATAATTATAAAACACCGAAGTTTTGATAAAATCGGGTGGTGTCATTTTGTTTGCCATCTTAAGCACTATAAATACTGAAAATTTGATCAAAATCGTTAGAGCCGTTTTTGATAAATTTGCATTTTTGTCATTTTTTATGGGTTTTTAGGGGTAAATTACCTTAAAAATTAAAAATTTCCAAAAAATGAAAAAAACGCCTGGAGATATTAGGGTTTAGTACCTACATACCAAATTTCATGAAAATCGGACCAATAGTGTCCTCTCTGGTCGTGTATACATACTGACAGACAGACACCACTCTAAAAACACTTTTTTGGGTTCAGGGAGCACCAAAACAAAAAATTCCACTAAAAATATTTTTGGGTTCAGGGAGCACCAACACAGATAATTGCACTAAACAATTTTTTGGGGTTCTGGGAGCACCAAAACAGATAATTTAACTGAAAATTCAAATTCGAACATTTTTACGAAAACAATACTTTCTCCATATACTACGTATAGGGTGGAGAAAGTAAAAATGTGCTTCTGGTTGTTGGATTTTGTGGCTAACAAACTCGTCCGAGCGACATAAACAACCAACAGTGTACCAAATTTGGACCAAATCGGACTTAAAATGCAGCCGTTAGAGTGCAAACACATAAATATAAAATTTCTAATGACACCGCAAAACATGTTCTGGGGACCGTGATCAGTGCTCATTTACTACTCCCGACCTTAGGACTATAAGGATCACTGCAATTGCTAATCTTTCCTATGAAAATTCCCTAAGTAAATTGAGTTGAAATTCACATACCAACAATTAAATTTCTGTATAGGATGAAACTATTTCTAATATGTTGTATAGTTGTGAACACTTAAAACAAGTAAAACAATCTAGGCCTACTGTATACAGGGTGTTCCCAAATTATGTTTCCAGACTTCCACAAATTGTTCCTTTGGTCAAAACAAGAACAAAACTTCCAATAAACATAGGTCCTAAAACGCTTAGTTTCCTAGATATCCGTCATTTTGTTTTTTGTACAAAATAATTCATATCTAGAGAACGGTTTGACTGATTGAGTTCAAACTTGGCATGAAGTTTAACCTGACAATTAAATACCTCAAGAAAAATAAACGATTAAATCCACTCATGCGTTTCAAAATGGCGGCTGTTTGAAAATTTCAAACCTAAATTACTCAAAAACCGTACATTTTAACGAAAAATGTCAAGATACCTTTTTTGTAGCCCTTTTGATTCCCTATCGGATGGTATAACTGTCAAAACAATCTGATGAAGGATAATAGCTAAGTTAAAAGGTAATGGCAACAAATGTCCATACAATATTGTAGTATTTACTGTGGTGGTTAAGATGCCGGGTTGAACAAACCAATTAGTATACATAACTTAACTCTTATCCTTCATCCGATTGTTTTGAAAGTTACACCATCCGATAGGGAATCAAAAGGGCTACAAAAAAGGTATCTTGACATTTTTCGTTAAAATGCACGGTTTTTGAGTAATTTAGGTTTGACATTTTCAAACAGCCGCCATTTTGAAACGCATGATTAGATTTAATCGTTTATTTTTCTTGAGATATTTAATTGTCAGGTTAAATTTCATGCCAAGTTTGAACTCAATCAGTCAAACCGTTCTCTAGATATGAATTATTTTGTACAAAAAACAAAATGGCGGATATCTAGGAAACTAAGCGTTTTAAGACCTATGTTCATTGGAAGTTTTGTTCTTGTTTTGACCAAAGGAACAATATGTGGAAGTCTGGAAACATAATTTGGGAACATCCTGTATACATGGCCATAATATGCGTTTTAAATTTTAATCACAGACAAAAGCAGTGATAAAGGCAACCATAAAATTCAACAATATACGATGATTCCACATTGTTTACAGCACAATTCTTAATAACGTAAATAAAACCATTAGAAATAAGGCAAGTTATTTTAAAGCATAAACAAAAAAGGTTGAATACCACAGACAACAAAAATAAAAAACCTATTTTTTTTGCCTTACTTTATGTAAAGTATATTCTAATACCAATATTTATCTGCGAAACGCTGATTACCTTTTAAAAAGACTATTATCTAATAATTAGATTTAATATGTCCAGATTATGAGTCAATAAAATGTATGTGTGTGAAAATTATGTAGCATTAGTTTTAGTTTTCCTGAAAACAATTCCTTCTCAAAGCTTAAGTAGCATTAATTAATATTAAATCTTAAAGACAGAATATAAATAAATTGCCACACATAGCATAACCAAAAATGAGTATAAATTGTGTAACTAGATATTAAAAAATAAACTAAATGTACAATTACACTAAAACAAAGGACTATTTCTAAACAAGAGTTTAAATGAAATCAGTTTTTTTTTTTTTTTACAGAGAGCCTCTACTTGGCCTTTGCCATTGTTTAGTCATTCCTAACATCAGACAACTTAGTACTATTAGAATCAAATAATTTCATATGTTTATTCTTCCCCTCTAATAAACTTACAGGTTAATATTCAACTTAAAATTAATTAAATCTGGTAATAAATCAAACTAAAACCTAGTCTGATTTTATTCATTAAATCTCCTGGCTTTTGTCAATGAACACTCAAGCATTATTATTTTAAATTCAATAATAATATCATTTTGGATAATCTCCTATGCTGATTATTTTCAAGAATGGTTAGAAAATAACATGCAAGTTAATTTTTAACACATAAATAGTCATTGAATCAAAATATAATAATTAATTTATAAAACCTACTGTACGATTTAATCCACATCTCACAGAGTGAGGCATGGCCAAGTACCACATTTTGGATGCCGAATATTTACTCATTAGAAATGAGAGAAAAATATTAAATGGTCAAAGTATTGCGCTTGTCATTTATTTACTTTGAACATTATTTTACTAACACAACATTCTTAAGATGGCTCCTATTAAAGTCAATATATTGACCTAATTAAGTATATTTTTAACTCCTTTATTAAATACAACTCAATACATACTGTTAAAAAATGTATTTAATAGAGGAATAAAAGATTATTGCTCAATTATCACTGACCTAAAACTAATATCTAATAAAAACCATATTCATAAAATCATAAGACTTATGTGACTATTTTAACCCATTCATATCATATGTTATTATTAGTTATTAAACCTTATCACCACAGTTGTACTTGACAAAAAATGTTTTTTATTGTTTAATAGTTTTCATCATAAAAAAAACTTAATATTAAAAGCGTATATAATTGTTTTTGTTATGATTCTCTAAGAAGCAGTAGGAAACCCACATCATGGACATTCATTATAAATTCAATCTTTTCAAGATGTTTCAAAGACACAGTTGAACTGAGGAAATCCATTTTATATCTTATTAAACAGAGATGATAATTCAGATAATTCTGTAAATTATAGTAGTATCAGCAGATTCCTGTTCTAGCAAAGACGTAGATCTTCTGACTATTACACTATTAGTGCTGCTGCTTTAGTCACAAAATTTGAAAAAGAAATGATATTTATCTTCTGAAACTTTAAAGCTCCGGCACTTCAAACAGCGTGACTTGCAACCGCCGAGGTCGACGTTTGCCCGCCGGAAATCCAAACCGAAGCCCGCCTCTGTAATCTAGTTAAAAGTGGTTTGGTCCGGCACTTCAGCCGGCGGGTACCACGCCCCATCTCGGCACTCCGACGGTTCTCCGCTAGGATATCAGTTGATTTCGGATTGCCGACACTGACGCCTGGCATCACTATACCTTTTTCTTTCCTATTTCATTTGAGATTAGAATCAATTCTTTGAAATAATGGCGGAAAGTGAAAAGTACTTTTTTAGCCTGGAGCAACAAGATATTCTCATAATATTCAAGAGAATATTCTTTGTCAAGAATATATTTTTAGTATCATTGTCAAAGAGATGCCTCAAAATAAGATTTTTAAAAGCCCCTTCCTCTTCCCGTTTCTTATACAGCCCCAAATTTTCTTCTTGGAACAGTATAATTTCCATTTCCATTTTCCACCTGAACTTCTTCTTCTTCGAGCAACAGTGCTGCTACCCACTTGGATACATCCATCTCACTCGGCGGTTAGAATAAAACTGATGCTAACGCCCAAGGTTCTAAATTGCTGACAGTTCACCGCCGAGCGCGAATGTGGAGCGCTGGCTTTGGCTTTTACACGTCACGCTGTCTGAAGTACCGTAGCTTAAAATTGCACTTTAACAAGTAGCTCAATACTACTACAACCGATTGATGGAAATAGACATGATATTGAATGGCCTGAAGAATACAAAAAGTTGGATTCTTGTCTTGTATGAGGAAAGAATGAAGTTGATAATTGGAGTTTTCATTTCTTTGTTATTATTGTTTGTAAAAGTTTACCTCTGAATGGTTTGTTTAGAAGAAAAATTGTTAGAAAACAGTCAGTGAGTCATATAAACTTGATTTTAAGATTTTGAAGTATTAAACATTCAGGGGTGCAGAAAATGTTTTAGCACAGAAAATTTCCCCAGAACACACTTTTTTTCACTAAAAATTTCCCCAAAATTGATCGCTATTCGCTACAGATGCGCCAGACATTAACACAGTTTGTTTATCTATTTCAACATATTTATTGACCTTATGTTTTATTAATTTTTTTATGTTCATTATAAATTCCAATATAAATCTTCAAAAAAAATAATAATAGCATTATTTTTACTTAATTAACTACGGTGAAATTAAATATCTACAGTGACATATCTTAGATGGTCCCAAAAGGTTTAAAACCAAAAAAAATACAACTTGATTATTGCTATTTTATTATGTTTAAAAGTAGGCCTAAGCCCCAAATTACACTGTAAAATAATTTATAAAATAGGTTTTATAAAAGTTCTTTGACAAAGATCTTTGATAGTGTAATGGGCCATCTTTTATAATATATTTATTTTATAACATTTCTTTTATAACATTACTTTTATAAAATTTAAGAGGTTAGCATTTTACCTTTTATAAAATGTTATACATTTTTACCTTTTAGTACACGTCCAAAATGTTTTATAAAAGAGAATCGCTTTTCAAATCTTTTGTAATAGGTGGATACCATCTTTTATAAAACATATTTTATAAAATATTTTACAGTGTAACACGGGCCTAATACTTAAGTGGTTAAAAGAAAGTTAAATGTTATGTTTAATTAGTTACAATTCAATTACCGAATTACCTACCACAGTCACTACTGAAAATAGTCCGGACAGATCACACGAATTGAAAGAAAATTAAACTTAACAATTACTTTTCATTTGTTACATTTAGTTAAAAAATAAGTCATCCCGACACGCTACGACTTTTTAACTGTTAAAGTCAGTTCTCCCATACCCAAAAACACATAAAACTTTCCCCTCATTGTATTTTCAAAATTTTTATCCAAAAACGAGACCCCGACGCGCTACGACTTTTTAACTGTCAACATCGGTTTTCCCGTACCAAAAAACATATAAAACGATACCCCATACTGAATTTTCAAAATGTTGATCCAAAAACGTGATCTCGACGCGCTGTGACTTTTAACTATCAAAATCGGTTTTCCCGTACCTAAAAACATATAAAACGTTACCGTACACTGTATTTTCAAAACTTTGAAATAAAAAACTGGACCCCGACGCGCTACGACTTTTTAACTGTCAAAATCGGTTTTCCCGTAAATAAAAACAAATAAAACGTTACCCCACACTGTATTTTCAAAATTTTGATCAAAAAACATGATCCCGACGCGCTACAACTTTTTAACTGTCAAAATCGGTTTTCCAGTACCCAAAAACATATAAAACGATACCCCATACTGAATTTTCAAAATGTTGATCCAAAAACGTGATCTTGATGCGCTACGACTTTTTAACTTTTAAAATCTGTGTTCCCGTACCTAAAAACATATAAAACGTTACCGTACACTGTATTTTCAAAATGTTGAACTAAAAAACTAGACCCCGACGCGCTACGACTTTTTAACTGTGAACATCGGTTTTCCCGTACCTAAAAACATATAAAACGTTACCCCACACTGTATTTTCAAAATTTTGATGCAAAAACATGATCCCGACGCGC